>CM054137.1:868576-891076 GCA_028751875.1 Rapana venosa | reverse complement strand
TGTGTGTGTGTGTGTCTGTGTGTGTGTGTGTGTGTCTGTGTGTGCGTGTGTGTGTGTCTGTGTGTATGTGTGTGTGTCTGTGTGTGTGTGTGTGCGTGTGTGTGTGTCTGTGTGTGTGTGTGTGTCTGTGTGTCTGTGTCTGTGTATGTGACTCTGTGTGTGTGTCTGTGTGTGTGTGTGTGTCTGTGTGTCTGTGTCTGTGTATGTGACTGTGTGTGTGTGTGTGGAGGGGGTGTGTTTTGTGCACACATGCGCATGCTCATAAAAATGAGTTTGTCTTAGTTTGGCTTCAACATTTTTTAAATGTGTGTGTCTATCTATCTATCTATCTATCTATCTATCTATCTATCTATCTATCTATCTATCTATCTATCTATCTATCTATCTATCTATCTATCTATCTATCTATCTATCTATCTATCTATCCATCTATTTATCTATCTATCTATCTATCTATCTATCTATCTATCTATCTATCTTGTTGAAGCTATCAGCGCCAGTTATCACAGACACTCTAACATATATATTTAACCTTTGTCTTGGAAAAAAAAATTTCCCCAATGCCTTCAAAAGAGCTAAAGTAATCCCCATCTACAAGTCTGGTGACACTTCAGACCCTTCAAACTATAGACCAATTTCCATCATATCTATCCTTTCTAATCCCTTGGAAAAGCATATAAGCAAACACTTAGTCCGTCATTTAGATACTACCAACCTAATTCACCCTAACCATTCTGGATTTAGACATAATCACTCATGTCATACTGGACTGATTAGTCTTGTAGACAACTGGCCATCAAACATTAATGACAATGAATTTTGTGGAGTACTATTTGTAGACCTCAAGAAAGCTTTTGACACAATTGACCACACACTTCTCATAAAAAACTAGACCTGTACCGTTTCTCTATCAATACCTTAGAACTACTTGCTTCCTATCTAGAAAACAGGCAACAGTGTGTCTCAATAGGTACAACTACATCAAAACTACAGGCCATCATTGTGGAGTACCTCAAGGATCCAATACTAGGACCTATTCTCTTCTCACTATACAAAAACGACCTCCCTTTTCTCTTTTTCTACTGGTTTAATTTAACGGTAAATGATGCAATAATGTAGTGTCTTAGTATAATCATTACGAAATTTGTTCTTAGATAGATGGCTTGATGAAAAAAAGCAAGTGCATTGCTTATTCAATGTACCATCGGAACATAAAATTTTGACTTGACTTGACTTGACTTGACTACCCTCTCCCACATCAAATCCAAATGTGAACTATTCGCTGATGACACAACTATTCATACGAGCAACAGTTACCTTCACTCTCTAGCAAACGCGTTACAAAAAGCGTTTGATCAGCTTATTGAATGGACCGAACTAACCATACGTCTATACACCCCCAAAAAACCAAAATGCATGCTTATACCACCAGACAAAAGCGTCAAAACGTAACCCATAAACTTACTCCAATCAAAATTTAAAAGGAAGTAACTGAACAAACCTATCCACCACAAAGTTCTAGGAGTAACAATTTGTGAAATCTCAGTTGGTTCTACCACATATCTGAACTATGCAAATACATGTCCCAAAGAGTATACCAACTTTCTAAAATCAAGCACTTTTTTGACTTTCGTTCAAGGAAACTATTCTTTTAATCTTATTATACAATCCTCAATAGGCTATGCTTCTACCCTGTGGGATTCTGCTAGTGCAAGCACTATGAAACCGTTACTGAGTCTGTATAAGCGTGCTCTCAAACTGGTCCTTTTAAAGAAGATAAGCATATTAGAAGCCGACTATACTCACTTAAATATTCTCCCCTTACACCAACGATTAAAATATAACAAAGAAGTCATGTTGTTCAAGATTATGACAGGAACTGTCCCATGATACTTAAAAGACAAATTTCCCCGAAACCAATCCAGAAATACTATAAAGCATAGTGCCCCAACTCCAAGAATAGACTTATTCAATCTAGTTTACTTTAATCAGGCCCTATGCTGTGGAACTCCCTTCCTGATTCAGTTAAACAAACTCAACCAATAACAATCTACAAAACTCAATTATCAACTCACTTGGTACATCAACAATAACAAACCACAGTCCATAGCCTTAAAAACAAAGTTGTATATCCGCCCTTACCTATCTGCCCTTTCCCTTCACCTGTCTGTCAGTCTGTCTGTTGTCCTCTCTCTCTCTCTCTCTTTTAAATTTTTATTATATGGCTGTGAATCATGGACTCTGTCAGCAGAGCTAGAGAGGAGAATCCAAGCATTTGAGAACAAGTGCCACAGAAGACTCCTCAAAATATACAAAGAACACAAGACCAACAACTATGTGAAAGAAGAAATCAAAAAGCGTGTGGGCCCCCAAGAACCTTTGCTCTCCACCATAAAGTGGAGAAAACTGATGTGGTTTGGTCACACCACAAGACACAACACCTTAGCAAAAACCATCTTGCAAGGAACAGTCGAAGGCAAGAGAAGAAGTGGCCGCCAAAAAGAAATCATGGGTTGACAACATTAAAGACTGGACCGCCCAACCCCTGCAACACCTTCTACTAGCCACACAGGATCGTGAAGCATGGAAAAAGATCTCTGTTGCGTCTTCTCTCATGCCCCCCTACGTCCTTTAGGACATGGGACTGAGTGAGTGAGTGATTGATAGTTGTTGTATATTTACTTTATATTTTCAATATTTTATTGGGCTTGTCGGCTGTACTTGAGTTTTAATTAAATGCCCTATTTGAATATCTTATTGTTTCGTGGTAACAACTATTTGTACCATTTTACAATGTGTAGATGTTTATTTTTATGACTTTATAAGTTTGTTTTTTTTTGGGTTTTTTTGGTGTGTTTTTTTTTCTTTTTTTTTCTTTTTTTGTTTTTCGTTTTTTGGGTACATTTTTGGGGGATTGGGTGGGGCGGGGGGCGGGGGGGGGGGGGGGGGGGGGGGAAGGGGGGGGAGGGTTGGTGGGTCTTTTTCGGGGATTTTTTCTTTTGGTTGTTTCTTTTTTTTTTGGGGGGGGGGGGGGGGGGTGTTTTGGGGTTTTTCTTTTATTTTTTTTTTGTTGTTGTTCTTTTGAAAGGGTTATTTCCCTTTGTTTCTACTGTGTGAGAGTATGAATATTTGGTTATTATAAGATTTTATCCCTACGGCGGAAACTGGATGTAAAAAAGCACATGAGTGCTTATTCATTATCCTCGAAATAAAAGAATTTGTCATTGTCATTGTCATTGTCTATCTATCTATCTATCTCTCTCTCACGGGGGACGGTATAGCCTAGTGGTTAGAACATTGCCTCGCAATTGATGACCTGGGTTCGTTTCCTGTTCAAGGGGGATATTTTCCCCTGGAGTTAACATCAGTGTAGACTCCACTCTCCCCAAAAGTCTTTGGATGAGACTATAAACCGAGGTCCCGCGTGCGAACACACGAGAGTAAATCTTGCATATGTTAAATCCAGTTCCGTTGTCATAAGAGTAGGCCATCGTGTGCCGGTGGGAACAGAGGGTCAGAATTTACAAACCACATGCACACGGGCATTGGATGTAAAACAGACATAAGTGCTTATTCCATTATCCTCGATATATAAAAATATCTCTCCCTCTATGTATGTAAGCTTTTGTGGATCGGTGGTCTAGAGGTAACGCGCCTGTCTAGAAAGCGAAAGTCCGGGTTCGTATCCCGTTGGGCCCGAACTTTTCCCCCATCCATTAGACCATGAGTGGTGGTCTGGGCGCTAGTCTTTCGGATGAGACGATAAACCGAGGTCCGTGAGTTACAGAAAATATGCAGCGCACGAAAAAGAACCCACGGCAACAAGGGGGTTGTCCCTGGCAAAATTCTTAGAAAAAGCCACTCTGATAGGGAAAGAAATACAGTTGCAGACCAAAAAAAAAAAAAAAAAAAAAAAGGGGTGGCGCTGCTCTTGTGGCGACGTGCTCTCCCCGGGGAGAGCAGCCCGAATTTCACGCAGAGAAATCTCGTGACTTAAAGTGGTATAAATAAATAAATAAAATATATATATCTATATATATATGGAAGTTATATAGCGCAGAATCTTGTAAAAAACCAAACAAATCGAAGCGCTTGCACTCAATCATTTACAGGCATGCAACTCTCCTTAAACATAATGAACAACAGATTTCAAAAACCATGCGCGCGCACGTTGCACGCATGCAGCACACACACCACATACACACACACACACACACACACACACACACACACACACACACACACACACACACACACACACACACACACACACACACACACACACTCGGAACAACACTTAGAAGGTGAAAGATGCTGTTGAAAATTAGGGACAGATATTTGGGGGGAAAGTCTCAGGTAGGAAATAAGTGTGTTTTGAGGCTGGATTTGAAGGTATCAAGTGAAGGTTTTTGGCGAAGTGAAAGAGGGAGGTCATTCCAGGTGGATGGACCAGAAACAGAGAAGGAGCGACGGCCAACAGTGGTTTGTTTGAATCTGGGTGTTCGAAAGCACAAAGTATCTGGGGCTGAACGAAGGGAACGGGATGGAGTGTACAGATGAAGACAGTTACAGAGATAAGAGGGTGCAGATTTGTGGAGACATTTGAAACAGAGGGTATTGATTTTATACTCCAGTCTTTGTGAGACAGGCAGCCAGTGAAGAGATCGCAGAAGAGGAGTGATGTGTTCAGATTTTTTTCTTTCTTAGGACCAGTCGAGCTGCAGAGTTTTGTATGCGTTGAAGAGAGTGGATAGATGATGCTGGTAGGCCAGCCTAAAGAGGAATTACAGTTGTCTAAACGTGAAAGAATGAGAGATGTTACAAGCTTGGAAGTTGCATCAGTGGACAGATACTTGCAAATCGCGCTTATGCGCCGTAATTGATAGTAGCAAGACTGGCAGGTCGAGGTGATGAATTTTTTCATAGAGAGTGTGTTGTCAAGAACTACTCCTAAATACTTCACAGAGTTGGACAAAGGAACTGACGTATTGCCGAATTCTATTGAAGTTTTTGCGATAGAGGAAAATTTATGTTGGGTCCCTATGAGCATGGCTTCGGTTTTATCGGCATTAAGTTGTAACTTGTTCTGAGTCATCCAGTTTTGAATGTCTTGAAGGCAGTAGGACATATTTGTCAAGAGGGAAGGCAAGTTTTCAACATTATCACTGCACTGAAGCTGAGTATCATCGGCATAGAAATGATGATCAATATGGTGGTTGTTTATTATATGTGAGAGTGGATCAGTGTAGAGAGTAAAGAGAACATGGCCCAGGACTGATCCCTGTGGGACTCCACATTCCATTTTGACAGGTTTTGATTGCATTTTGTTTACAATAACTTTCTGGAACCTGTCTGTGAGGTATAAAGTAAACCAGGTGAGGGCTGTGCCGTTAATACCAAACGTATTTTGGAGGCGAGAAGAAGAATTGAGTGATCTATGGTATCAAAGGCTGCAGATAAGTCAAGAAGAGTGAGGAGGGAGATTTTTCCTGCATCAGAAGCAAGTAGAAGTGTATCTAAAGTGTGGACTAGGGTGGTTTCGGTGCTGTGGTTGGGGCGATAGGCAGATTGAAAAGTGGGAAGGAGATCATTGGAATGAAGGTGACTGTTGAGCTGTTTGAGAACGACTTTTTCTAGTACTTTAGAGACAAGGGTAAGTTTGAGACAGGCCTATAATTTTTCAGAATGTTGGGATCGAGGTCGTGCTTTTTCAGTAGAGGTGTGACTATTGCTGTTTTAAGAGCTGATGGAAAATTTCCTGACACAAGAGATGAGTTTACTATTTTAGTGATAATAGGTACAAGTTGTGGAAGGCATTGTGAGAAAACAGGAGCAGGTATGGGATCAAGGTCGCATGATTTTATAGTCATTTCCTTCAGGAATTGTCATGATTTCTTTTTACTTGTGGGATGGAAGGAAAAGAGAGGAGTGCCCGTGAACTGGGTATCAGGAGGCGCAGGCTGGAATGAGTCTGATCCAGTCTGGAGCGTATGTTCGAACTTTGTCTGAAAAGAAGGCAGAAAATATGGATGGAAGTTCAGACAGGCTGTGGGTGTTAGGCAGAGGAGTTGTTTTTGCAGATCCAAGGAGATTTGAGGTGAGGGAAAAAAAGAGATTTTATGTATGTTTGCACAGAGAACTTGGGAAGAGTAGTAGTCTGTCTTTGCTGAATGGATTAAGAGTTTGACTTTGTTTATTTGTTTTCGGAAAAGCTGTTGTTGATTTCGGTTTTTGACTTCCGCCCCCTGCCGTTCTAGTTGCCGGCGTTTGCGCTTCGCTATCAAGATGTCTTGGGTATACCATGGCGCACAGGGTCTGTCAGGGAGGAGTATGGTCAGTAGGAGGTGCATGCTCATCAAGCAGTTGGCGGAGAATAGTGTTTTATAGTGATCAGAGAGGTCAGTGTGGTCCGAGGTTTGTGAAAAACGTTCGGAAGCTTGTGAAGAGAAGGTATGAATGTCTAAGGCCTTAAGATTGCAACGAGTAACATATTTCTTCTTTCTGACAGGTTTTGTGATGTTAAGATCGAAAAGAATGGCGGAATGATCAGAATGCAGTTCGTCCGTGACAGAAACAGATGTGACAAGATTAAATGAAGCATTAATAATCAGCCAGTCTAAAATATGACCAGATCTGTGCGTTGCTTCGTTTACAGTTGAGAGAAAAGAATGGTTGGACAGAGAAAGAGAAAGACGTTTGACATCTGGAGAAGACTGGTTGTCGAAATGGAAGTTGAAGTCACCAAGAATTATAAGTTTAGTGGGAGAGAGGCTGTATTGGTCGAGGAGTGACTGGAATTCTTGGTGAAAAGAGAAGATGTTAGGTTGTTTTTACGGCTGGGAGGGTGGACGGTAAAGGCAGCGAAAGTAATAGAGTGGCCAGGTAGGTTGAGACTGTTTTTGCAAACTTCAAAAGATTCATGAGAGAATTGAAGGTTGTGATGAAAGAAAGAGACGGTTCAATGTGTCTTTGAGAATGATGGGAATCCCACCTCCTCAAGAGAGTCGGGGAAAGAATAGTTTTATATCCAGGAGGAGTCAGCTGTTTTATTTTTGGTTCATGGCCCTGTGTTTAAGCCAAGTTTGGGTGAGGAAGGTTAAGTCAATGTTTTTTTCAGAGATGAAATCAGAGATGTAGTCGGCTTTTCCATTTGGACAGACAGACTGCACATTGAACAAACAAACTTGAAGGAGATCTGAAGGAGGTGGAGAGGTTGAAGATGAAAGTGGTGAGTTTGGACAAGCATCAGAGGAAGAGGACGAAGGCGGCTAGCGGAAGAACAGACAAGAGTTTGGATGGTGAATCAGGAGTAGAAGATGGTAAAAGAACTGTGCTAATCAGGGGATTCTGTGTTTGAAACACATCATGAATTACATCATCATCATCAGAACAAAAAACATTATCAGAGTCACAAACAACAGAACAGTGAACAGCTGAAGGGGCGGGTGGACGGCAGCATGGGGAAGAAGCGTTGTCAGGGGTAACAGAAGTGACGTCAGAGGTGAGGGGGGAGACACGGGAGAGGGGAAGCCCACCACTGGCGATGACGTCGGCCTGCCCGTGTTCCCTGTCTGGTTTTGCAGCAATGAATGCCTAAGTGTGTTATAAGCTGCTTAATATCAGGAGCAGGCCTGTATTGTTTTTGACAAAATTCAGGTGCGAGCATAGCTCTAATGTCCCGGCTCTCACTGCCATGGTAGCAGCACAACACACACTGGACTTGATTGATGGGGGTGGTGTCAGTTCGTGAATCACGTGCAATTTGTTGAACGGCAGCAGGGTCAGATTAAAATGGGTCACAAAGACCAGCACAGTCAGGTAAACACAATTCATAAGTCGAATCGAAATTTTGAACAATTCAAACAAAGATGAAAATTATAAATCGAAATATCTCAAAAAGTACAGAATAACAAGGAAAAATGTTTTGACCAAATAACTCAGGGTGAAAACATGAACAAGAAGATGTAAAAATTTCTGGAAAGGAAGCAGAAAAAACACACACATTCAGCACTCAAACTAAGAGCCCCACACAGTTGCTGCCGACAGGCGCAAAGGCAGATAAATCTCTATATAAATCTCTCTCTCTCTCTCTCTCTCTCTCTCTCTCTCTCTCTCTCTCTCTCTATATATATATATATATTATATATATATATATGAAGACTACATGTCTTTTTAGCCAGTGGACTTTATAACATTGTATTCCTACATTGGTGTGTTTGCGCGTGTGCGTGCGTAGGTAAGTACGTGTGTAAATAATAAGTTTATATGTCTTTCATAGTCAATGGTTTTATAACACTGTGTTCCTACATGGTTGTGTGTGGTGTGTGTGTGTGTGTGTGTGTGTTGTGTGTGTGTGTGTGCGTGCGTGCGCGTGTGTGTGTGCGTGCGTGTGTTTTCGTAACATTATTATTTGGAGTTATTTGGGAAAGTTTTAGCGACTATAAAATGTAGCTTTCTTGAGTGTTTTCAGATTATGATATAAGCGCATCAGTGTGTGTGCCCGTCAGTTAACTGCCCTTCAGGGAATGATGACAGTGTTTTCGACTTGACTTGCCTTGACTTGAATTAAAGGAAGAATGCAATGAATGGGAAGAAAAATAATGCGAAGAAGAATAAAAATGCAAAGAAGAAGAAGAATGCAGAGAAAAAGAAGAATACGATGACGAAGAAGAGTGTGAAAATGAAGAAGAATGCGAAGAAGAATGCAAAGAAAAATGCAAGGAAGAATACAAGGAAGAAGAATGCAAAAAAAGAAGAATACAAAGAAGAAGAATATGCGAAGATGTATGATAAGAAGGAGGCAAAGAAGAAGAATGCAAAGAAGAAGAATGCAAAAAGAAGAAGAGAAGAAGAAGAAGAAGAAGAAGAAGAAGAAGAAGAAGAAGAAAGAAGAAACAATGCGAAGAAGAAGAAGAATGGCAAGAATGCGAAGAAGAAGAAGAGAAGAAGAAGAAGAAGAAGAAGAAGAAGAAGAAGAAGATATGATGATGATGATGATATGATGATGATGATGATGATGATGATGATGATGATGAAGAAGAGAAAACAAGAAGAACAAGAATTCTAAAGAGGAAAAAGAACAATGCAAAGAAGAATAATGCAAAGAAAAGGGAAAATGCAAAGAAGAAGAAGAATACAAAGAAGAAGAAGAGGAATGCAAAGAAGAAGAAGAATGTAATGAAGAAGAATGCAAAGAAGAATGCGACAAAGAAGAAGAATGCGACAAAGAAGAAGAATGCAAAGAAGAAGAAGTTAAAGAAGAATGGAAAGAAGAAGAAGAGTGCAAAGAAGGAAGAATGAGAAGAAGAAGAATAATTCCGAGAACAAAATGGAAAAAATTAGAATGCAAAGAATGCGAAGAAAACGCGAAGAAAAAGACTGCAAAGAAGTAAACTGCGAAGAAGAATAGAAGAAGAAGAAGAAGAAGAAGAAGAAGAAGAAGAGAAGAGAAAGAAGAAGAAAGAAGAAGAAGAAGAAAGAAGAAGAGAAGAAGAAGAAGAAGAAAGAAGAAGAAGAAGAAGAATGAAAAGAAGAAGAAGAAGAAGAAGAAGATGAATGAAAGAAGAAGAAGAAGAAGAAGAAGAGAATGAAAGAAGAAGAAGAAGAAGAAGAAGAAGAAGAAGAAGAAGATGGAGAAGAATGCCTAGAAGAATGAAAGAAGAAGAATGCAAAGAAAGAGAAGAATGCAAAGAAGAGGAATGAAAAAGAATCAAAGAAGAATGTGAAGAATGCAAAGAAGAATACTTAGAAGAAAAATGCAAAGGAGAAGAATGCAAAGAAGAAGAATGCAGAGAAGAAGAATGCAGAAGAAGAAGAAGAATGCGAAGATGAGGAAGAAGAATGCGAAGAAGAAGAATGCAAAGAAGAAGAGGAAGATGTAGAAGAATGCATTGAAGACGAATGCCAAGAAGAAGCATGCAAAGAAGAAGAAGAATGCAAAGAAGAAGAATGCAAAGGAGAAGAATGCGAAGAAGATGGAAAAAAAAAAGAAGGAAAAAGAAGAAGAATGCGAAAAAGAAGAAAAAAAAATGCGAAGAAGAATGCAGAGAAGAATGCAAAGAAGAAAAATGTGAAGAAGAATGCAAAAAAGGCGAAGAAGAAATGCAAAGAAGAATAAGAATGCAGAAAAAAGGGAAGAAGAAGAAGAATGCAGAAAAAAGGGAAGAAGAAGAAGAATGCAAAGAAGGAGGATGCGTTTAAGAAGAAAAAGAGAATGCGAGGAAGAAGAAGAATGTGATTAAGTAGAAGAACAACAACGACGAAAACAAGAACAAGAAGAACAAAAAGAAGAAGATTGCAAAGAAGATTGCAAAGAAGAATGCAAAGAAAAAAAGAATGCAAAGAAAATATAAAGAAGAAAAAGAAGGCAAAGAAGAAGGCAAAGAAGAAGAAGGGGAATGCGGAGAAGAGAATGCAGGAAGAGGAGGAGAAAGGAGAAAAGAATGCAAAGAAGAAGAAGAATAAAAGAAGAAGAATAATGATGAGGGGGAGAAGGAGGAGGGGGAGGAGGCGGAAGAGGAGGAGGAGAAGAAGAAGAAGAAGAGGAAGAAGAAGATGCAAAGAAGAAGAAAATGCAAAGAAGAAGAAGAATCAAAAGAAGAGGAAGAATGAAAAAAGAATTAAAAGAAGAAGAATGTGAAGAAGAAAAAGATGAAGATGAAGAAGATGAAGAAGAATAAGATGAAGAAGAAGAGAAGAAGAAGAAGAGAAGAAGAAGAAGAAGAAGAAGAAGAAGAAGAAGAAGAAGAAGAAGAAGAATGCGAAGAAGAAGATGCAAAGAAGATAAAGAGAAAAGAAGAAGAATGGAAAGAAGAATAAGATGGAAAGAAGAGAAGAATGCAATGAAGAAGAAGAATTCAACGAAGAAGAATGCAAAAAAAAAGAATGCGAAGAATGCGAGAAGAATACTTAGAAGAAAATGCAAAGGAGAAGAATGCAAAGAAGAAGAATGCAGAGAAGAAGAATGCAGAAGAAGAAGAAGAATGCGAAGATGAGGAAGAAGAATGCGAAGAAGAAGAATGCAAAGAAGAGGAAGATGTAGAAGAATGCATTGAAGACGAAATGCCAAGAAGAAGCATGCAAAGTAGAAGAAGAATGCAAAGAAGAAGAATTGCAAAGGAGAAGAATGCGAAGAAGATGGAAAAAAAGAAGAAAAGAAGAATGCGAAAAAAGAAGAAAATAAAAAATGCGAAGAAGAATGCAGAGAAGAATGCAAAGAAGAAAAATGGAAGAAGAATGCAAAGAAGGCGAAGAAGAAATGCAAAGAAGAATAAGAATGCAAAAAAAAGGATGAAGAAGAAGAATGCAGAAAAAAGGAAGAAGAAGAAGAATGCAAAGAAGGAGGATGCGATTAAGAAAAAAGAAGAATGCGAGGAAGAGAAGAATGTGATTAAGTAGAAGAACAACACGACGACAACAAAAACAAGAAGAACAAAAAGAAGAAGAATTGCAAAGAAGATTGCAAAGAAAAAATGCAAAGAAAAAGAATGCAAAGAAAATATAAAGAAGAAAAAGAAGGCAAAGAAGAAGGCAAAGAAGAAGAAGGGGAATGCGGAGAAGAAGAATGCAGAGAAGAGGAGGAGAAAGGAGAAAAAGAATGCAAAGAAGAAGAAGAATAAAAGAAGAAGAATAATGATGAGGAGGAAAAAGGAGGAGGAGGAGGAGGCGGGGGAAGAGGAGGAGGAGAAGAAGAAGAAGAAGAGGAAAAAGAAGAATGCAAAGAAGAAGAAAAATGCAAAGAAGAAGAGAATAAAAAGAAGAGAAGAATGAAAAAAAAGAATTAAAAGAAAAGAATTGAAAGAAGAAGATGATAAAGGGGAATAAAGAAAAATAAGAGAAAAAAAAGAAAAGAAAAAGAAGAAGAAGAAGAAGAAGAAGAAAAAAGAAGAAAAGAAAAAGAAGAAGAAGAAAAAGAAGAAGAAGAATCGAAGAAAAAGATGCAAAGAAAAAAAGAAGAAAAAGAAGAAGAATGGAAAGAAAAAAAGGGTGGAAAGAAAAAAAATGAATGAAGAAGAAGAATTCAAGAAGAAGAATGCAAAAAAAAAAAAATTGCGAAGAATGCGAAAAAAAGGAAAGAAAAAGAAGAGAAGAAGAAGAAAAAGAAGAAGCGAAAAGACGAAGATTGATGTTTGATTGAAGGGAAAAAATTTTTAAATGGAAAAGAATTGGCACAAAAAAGGCCTTTTTACAATTTCCCTTAAGAGAAAAAAACGAAACAAAAACAAAAAAAGAAAAAAAAAACTAAAAAAACAAAAGAAGAGGAAGACGAAGAAGAGGAATGGAAGAAGGAAAAAGAGGAATGGAAAAAAGAGGAAAAAGGGGAAATGGAAAGAAAAGAAAAAAGAGGAATGGAAAGAAGATGAAGAAGAGGAATAAAAAGAAGAGAAGAAGAGGAATGGAAAAAGAAGATGAGAAGAGGAATGGAAAGAAAAGAAAAAGAGGAATGGGAAAGAAAAAAGGAAAAGAGAATGGAAGAAGAAGAGAAGGGGAAGGGAAGAAAATAAAAAAATAAAGAAAAAAAAGGGGAATAAAAAAGATGAAAAAAATAAAAGGGAAAAAAAATAAGAAGAAAAAAAAAAGAAGTGAAGAAGGGAATGGAAAGAAATGAAGAAAGGATGGAAAAAGATGAAGAAAGGAATGGAAAAAAGGGAAAGGAGGAAGGAAAAGAAGTGGGAAAAAAGAAGATAAGAAGGGAATAAAAAAAAAAAAAAAAAAAATAAGAAGGGGAATAAAAAAAAGGGAAAAAGGGGGTAAAAAGGGGGGAAAAAACTGGTAGCCCCGAAATGCGTTTATGGTTTTTTCTTTTTTTTTCCCCCCTTGGGGAATTGAAAAAAAAAAATTCAAACAGGACGAAAACTGTTTATCCCGACGGAAAGGGGGAAAATATCACACTGACAGACACATCATTTTATCAACACTGACAGACACATCGAAAAAATCAACCTGAAGACAATCGATTAAAACCTGACAGAACTCGTTTAACAACACTGCAGAAACACGATATAATAAACCCTGACAGACCATCGATATTTAAACACGACAAACACGATATAACCAACACTGGGGACACGATATAACAACCTGACAAAACATTGTTTAAAATAACACTGACAAAAACATGAATAATAAACACTGCGAAACTCGATAAAATCAACACGACAAAAAACATCAAATTAATCAACACTGCGAAACATCGATAAATCAACATGACAAAAAACTAATTAATCAAATAATAAAAAATAAAAATAAAAAAATAAAAACGGGAAATTTAATAGCGATATATTGAAAAAAGAAACAAAGCGTTCATTCAACACCCCCCCAGAGTTAAAATAAAAAATAATACACGCGCCGCGCGCGCGCACGCACCACGCAAAAAAATACCCCACACAAGATTAACCTTTGGCGGGTGAGGGGGTTTGGGTTTTTAGGCAGGGATAGAGTTGAGAAAAACAAGAGGGGGAAAAAATCAATTTGGGAAAAAATATGTCTTAAGGCGGTTTAAAAAATGTCATATAGACTTTTGGCGAAGGGAAAAAAGGGGGGTTTGTTTCCAGATCACGGACCAGAAACAGAGAAAGAGGAACGGCCGACAGTGGATTGGGTTGAATCTGGGTTTTCGTAAGCACAAGGTATCTGCAGCAGAGGGGAGGGAACGTGAAGGGTGTCAGGTAAAGTCCAGGGGTAGGAGGGACTGTTTTTAAGGGCATTTTTAAAGGGGTCTGATTTAAGTTAACTCTCTGTGGGACAGGCACAGTGGAGAGATTGCAAAAGAGAAGTTAGTCTCAGATTTTTTTCTTTCTGAGGAAAAACGAGTGAAAATTTTGACGAAAAAAGCATAGAAATAATCAAAACTGGAAGAAACAATATAATCAACAGAAAGAAATAGACTAAAAAACACTGAAAAAAACATAGAACTAACAACACGACAGAAGTATGATAAATCAACACTGAAAAAGTATAGGGATAATTAACATAAAGAAATATGACATAATCAACAGAAAAAAAACATGAAAGAACAAATGAAAGAAATAAATATAACAATATGAAAGGAGTATAAATTAAACAAAACTGAAAGAAACATAGTAAATCAATACAGAAAGAAAAATAAAATAAACAATAGAAAACGTTAAAAATAAATCAATACTGAAAGAACTATAATTTTGCCCTCAACAATGAGATAAGCTTATAACCAAAGATGAAAAAAGATAGATTAACAAAAATGGAAAAATATAAAATAAACAACAATTTGATATGCGTAGAATGAAAACGTGATAAAATAAGTATAATGAACAATGAGATATGGAAAACAACATGAATAACATAGATAAACAAAAAATGAGAAAGTCAGATACCCAACAATGAGATAAACATAGCTAAAATCAACTGAGATCAGCACGCTTCCAACACTAAGATAAGCGTGGAAAACCCACTAAAAAAGCCCGGTACAGTGCGGGGTTTGTTTTTGATGAAGGGTTCAATCTGGGGCCCCTTTTGGGCTTTTTATATACAAGCGCTTTGATTTGTCTGGCAAGATTTGCGGGTTTAAGTTCCACTTTACATTATATGATTTTTCTCATCATCATTCCTCATCACATATTTCTCATAAAATCACAATCATCATATCTCATCATCACTTTCCTCTATTGCAAAAAAATTCATAGAATTCGGCAAAAGTCAGTTCCTTTGTCCAACCTGTAAGTATTTAGGAGTGTTTTTGACAACCCACTCTCTAGAAAAAATTTATCACCAGACCGCCAGTCTTGCTACTATCAATTACGGGATAAGCGCAATTCGCAGTTAGTCCATGATGAATTTCCCAAACGTACATCTCTCATTTTTTTCCCTTTGACTACTGTTTTTAAATTTTCTTTTGGTGGCCTACCACATCATTTCCCCCCTCTTCAACGCAACAAAACTCGCGCTCGACTGGTCCCAAAAAAGAAAAAATTGACCATCACTCCTTTCTGCGATCTCTTTACTGGTGCCTGTTCACAAAGAAAGGGTTTTAAAAACAATACCCTCGTTTCAATGTCTCCACAAATCTGCACCCTCTAAACTCTGTAACTGTCTTTACCTGTACACCCATCCCGTTCCATCGTTTAGCCCAGATACTTTTTGCTTCGAACACCCAGATTCAAAAAACCACTGTTGGGCCGTCGCTCCCCTTTTCCCGTTTCTGGTCCATCCCCCTGGGAAAGACCCCCTTTCCTTTGCAAAAGCCTTCACTTATACTTAAAACCCCTCAAAAAACTTATTTCCCACCGAACTTTTCCCCACAAATCTGTCCCTAATTTTCAACAGCATCTTTCGCTTCTAAATGTTGTTCGAGGGTGTGTGGTGTGTTTTGTGTGTGTGTGTTGTGGTGTGTGGTGTGGTTGGGGGGCGTGCGTGCGTGCTACGTGCGCGCGCATGGATTTGAAATCTGTTGTTCATTATGTTTAAGGAGAGTTGCATGCCTGTAAATGATTGAGTGCAAGCGCTTCGATTTGTTTGGTTTTTACAAGATTCAGCGCTATATAAATTCCATATATTATTATTATTATTATTATTATTATTATTATCATCATTATTCTTGTTATGACTACTACTGTATAGCCAGTATCGTCCAGTGTGTCTGGCTCATGCATGGTTTCTCAGCTACAGGTCAAGGGTCACCAACGGGGGGTGATGCTGCTGATGCCGCCGTTTCTGCCCAGTACAAAGGCAGCCGCATTCTGATTTCGGGTATGGTGTCTAAACACGTGTGCACGCGTTTTTACATGTTGTCATCCATTCCCGCAGACATGAATGGCCTACTCTTTTGAGAGGCGGAACGGGTTTTAATAAATTGCCGGACAGGGAAACAAATACGGTTGCAAGATGCTCTGTGTGCATTCACACACGGGACTTTGGTTTACCTGGAAGGACTTTCGGGTGGGGTGGAGGGGTGTGTGTGGGGTGGGCAGGGGGGAGGGCGCCTGTCTGGGGGCTCACACACACTCGGCCTCCCGTCACAAGGCAACGCTCTGACCACCAGGCTACCTCCCCCCCCCCCCCCCCCCCCACCTTTCCCCCACCTAGCGTTACTCGTGGGGTAAAAGAAGTGCCACAAAACTATTCCATTACTCTAATCTCTCTCTCTCTCTCTCTCTCTCTCTCTCTCTCTCTCTCTTTTTCCTCTTTCTTCTCTCTCCTCCTCTCTCTCTTTTCCCCACTCTCTCTCTCTCTCCCCTCTCTCTCTCTCTCTCTCTCTCTCTCCCCTCTCCCCTCTCTCTCTCCCCTCCCCTCTCCTTGGGGGTGAAACAGCACGTGCAGCTAGCTGAAAGGGGTTGTTTTTGCATCCCTTTCAGTATTTTTTTTCGGCAAGTCCCAAGGACTGAGAGTGTTCCCAGTCTACGTTGGTGACCTGACAGCATTAAGACACTAGCCGTCGGGGCAGTAGATTTCAGAGCGTTTGTGGATGTTTTCCTGGCATATTTCCCAACATTTTATGTGGAGAGACCATGTTTAAGAGGGCAATGCGAGTGACCATTTAAAAGCTCGGCTCGCGCGTTGCCGGTGTTCTCCTTGGCTTTCCCTTCCAATTTGTTCTGGGGACAATTTGTTCCTACGTCGTGGGAAACCCAGCTGCGGCTAACGTGGCGGAGACGTGAGGCGAACCCTGACCCAACCCAAACAACTCCTGCTCCTCCACACCTCAGCAGACACGGCAACGAGGTTTTCACACGTCTCATCTTCTCGCCCAGCAAGGAACCTCATAACGGAGGTCATGTCGACGGCAGAAGATGAACGGAAACTGGACACTGTCAGGGGAAAACCCTCAATCGCTGAACGGGACCCAAACGCCCTGCATGACCTGGTGCACAGCTCAGGGATGAAGTCCGGGAGCTGCGTCAGAAGAATGAAGACTTTGAGAAACAACATAGGATTTTTTGCGCAAAAAAAAAGTACTTGAAAAGAATATGATGCTAAAAAACCCGGGTTCTAGAAGAATAATTCTGATTTTTCATGGGTGACTAGGACGGGGAAAAGAAACCAATGAAGAATGTAGGTTTGATTAAGGACTTGGTTAACATACAAATTTGACTACCCGACACATTCGAATTGATCGTGTAAAACCGCTTTAAATTCTAAACTGACTACCGATTGTTGCCCGGTTTTTTTTACAAACAAAAGGGTTTAAAGATCTTGAAGCAAAAGCAAAAGCTGAAAGGAACAAAACACTTAAAGGGGAAATTCTTCAGAAGGTTAGGGAAATCCAACGCAAGTTGGGTCCACCTCAGCAGCAGGGATGAGGGAAGACAGCCCAATTCCATGACCATCTCTTTATTTGATGGCAGAATTTGGCCTGATCCCCATGACAATCTGACAGAATCAATAGGTACGGCCGGGCTTCTGCTGGGGGAAAGAATATTGGGGTTAATTCTGATGGGGGACCAAAATTTACCTGCAATAAAATTTTGCAGTGCATGCTGTAGGCCCTCTTTTGGTTTGGCTTAAAATTTTGCACATGAACGCACAGCAGGAGCATTTGTACACACACCGGAGGGTTGTGTGTGGTGACGGTTCGGTGTGCTTTGCGTGCTTTTTCGTTCTCCCTCTGGTGTCAAAAGTTTGAGGGGTCAATGAATTTTTATTTTCATTAAAGATGCCTTCCGATATTCTTGTTTTTGTAGATGTCCGTCCTACGTTAATAACTGTAGAACTGTGGTTTTTTTTTGTCATGGAATGTCAAGGGATTGCTTTTTAAAAATACACTTTTGATGATTTTGTGAATACGTGTCATCATTTGTTTTTATATGGTCTTCAGAGACTTTTGAGGAAGCTGTCGAATTAAATTATTTTCTGGATTTCAAATGTATGTAAAACCTGCTGTAAAATTGACTTAACAGGGAGAAAATCAGGTGGTATCTTGTGTTTATTCAAAGGGGAGTTATTTTTCCTATGTCCGTGAATTAGAAGTTCATATGAAAATATATGTGCGTTTCTGATTGATAAGCAATTATTGAACTGTGCAAAAGATATTTTGTATGTATGGCGTTTATGCCCCACCTGAAGGTTCTCCTTTCTACACACATTTTGATTATGATCATGGATGGAATAATAATAATAAAAATTTAAGTATGGAATTTATATAGCGCGAATCTTGTAAAGCAACAAATCAAAGCGCTCAGATTTATTTCATACCACTTTAAGTCACGGCAGATTTCTCTCCGTGAAATTCGGGCTGCTCTCCCCGGGGAGAGCGGGAGAACGCGTCGCTACTTAGCGCTGCGCCACCCTTTCAACCTTTTTTTTTTTTTTTTTTCTTTTTTTCTTTTTCTGCAGCTGTATTTGTTTCCCTATCAGAGTGGCTTTTTTCTAAGAATTTTGCCAGGGACAACTCTCTTGTTGACTGCTTATGTGATTTGATGTTGTTACTTGATGATGTTTATTTAATCCTTTGTGGTGACTTCAATAGTCGAATTTCTAATATATCTCCATCTCATACAGTACATGACACTCAATATCAATTCAAGAGTTATACAGTAAGTTCTAGCCGTTGTTCTCAGGATTCTCAAATTAACTGTTATGGTAAATGTCTGTTAAACATGTGCACTGCTTTGGATTTGAATGTTTTAAATGTTTGGGTGTCACGGCGACCAGACAGGTTGCTACACATTTGCTAGTGCCCAGTGGATGCAGTGTAAATGATTATGTTATTATGCCCAAACGAACTGTACGAGTCTGTTTCTGAATTGTGAACTGCATGTAGCTGATCGAATTGAATCAGATCACTTTCCTATGGAATTTGGTATTGTATTTTCAACAGAGAATGTTCTTAAAAGTCAAGGGTATCAATGCTGTACAAATCATAGATAAAGTTTATTTGGGAAAGAAGAATGTATCAAAGAGTTCTATGATAAGATACATGAAGCAAGCATGCAAGATAGATTCATTTTGCAATAGAAATGATTGATATGAATGTTAAAAGATGCTTTAGAGTATTTTAATGACGTATCAGAGAATGTGCATCATGCAAAGAAGAAGAAAATTAGGATTGATCAAAATAGGCCATCAGCAAGGTTGGTTTGATGAGATATGTTTTTTATAGCAGAAAGAGAGTTCGTAGTTTGCTAAGAAGATTCAGGCGCTCAGGAATAAAGCAATAAGGATTGTTAGTTAGAGCTAGAAAGAATATAAAAATATATTAATTACAAAGAAAAAATGTTTAATTAATAAAGCTACGTTGGAAAAACTTGTATCTAGTATAAATAAACCCAAAAAATTTTTGGGCTCATATGAACAAAATTTCGTCTAAGAAGAAGGAACCTAAGAATAATTTCTGCAGATGAATGGTTTCACCATTTCAAAGATTATTGGATAAAGATTCATTGGGTGGTATCAGCGACTGTATTTCTTGAACAAGAAAATGACTTTTATGGATTGTCCAATTTCTGAAGAAGAAGTCTTGTTTGCGCTTCGAAAATTGAAAAATCGCAAAGCTGCAGGTCCAGATGGATTATTGGGGAAAATTTTAAAAGCTCCCTGCCACCAAATAGTTTAATTTCTTTGTAAAGTTTTTTCAGTAATTTTATTCGATAAAGGCATTTTCCCCCGAGAGCTGGTCTGAACCTGTGATTCTTCCTCTTTATAAGAAAGGCAATGTTAATGACAAAATAATTATAGAGGAATTTAACTTTCAGATATTAGTAGTAAAATATTTAGTACCATTATCAACAGAAGGCTTCAAGAATATGTAACACGTAAAGATATAACTGGTGAACACCAGGCGGATTTAAGCATGGCTACTCAACTATGACCATATGTTTACTCTTTGACGTTGATACAGAAACAATCTCTTTGAATCGAAAATTGTATGTAGCCTTTATCGATTTTGAAAAAGCTTTCGATTCTATAAACATAAATTTGTTGTGGCCTATTCTGATAAAGCAAGGAATTCGAGGAAAACTATTTAAATGTGTCAAAAGTATGTATAAACAGTTAAAACTAGAGTTAGATGTGGCAACAAACTAACTAATTAAAATCAACGTAGCAGAGGAGTAAAACAAGGAGATGTATGTAGTCCTGTTCTGTTCAGCTATTTATAAATGAGTAGCAGTACAACTAATTGAAAAAGGAAGACATGGGGCCAGATTTACAAATGATTCATGAACTAAATTTATTTTGTTATTGGCTGATGATATTGTTTTGTTTTCTGAGACAGGGTTGGATTGCAAACTCAGCTCAACAACTTAAAGAAAGCAGCGAGTGAACTGGAACTGAAAGTCAACTTGAACAAAAGTAATATCGTAGTATTTAGAAAAAGGAGGTCATCTAGCAGCTAGAGAAAAATGGTTTTATGATAATGTTCCAATGCCTATTGTAAATCTTAAAATATCTAGGTATAATTTTTTTCTACTCGATTAAGTTGCAGCTGCTTGTAGGGACCTATCTAGTAAAGCAAAGAATGCCCGGTTTCAGATCATGAAGAAACTGTTTGTGTTAAATAATAAATTTTCTACAACTGTTTGTTAAGATATTTTATACACAAGTACAGCCTATCATGCAGTATGGTTCTGAACTGTGGGGCTTGGATGTAAAAGCTGCTGAGCTCTGTGAATCTGTTTATTTGTTTTGGACTGAAAAAGTTTTTAGGGGTAAAAAGGAAAACACCAAACATTAAATATATGGAGAAAAAACAGATACCCTATTTTCATTGCTTCCGCCGTTAGGTGTATACAGTACTGGTTTTAAAATTTTTAAAGATGAATAACGATAGGCTACCACGAAAGGCATATAATAGTTGCTTGATTTAGACGCAAGGGTTTAAAATTAATTGAGTATCTAAATAACGAATATGTTTATCTGAACTTGGGCTTGGATATGCCATGGATCTATCAGGGGGTAGGACAAAAAAAAATATCTTATTAAAACCTCTTCGTCAGAGAATGGGTTTACTGTAGATGGCAAAATGGGGAAAAACCCTATCAACTCTAGCGATAGATTCGATTTATACAGGTTTATAGTTCAACACAGTCATGTAGTAAAGAAATACCTCTCAATGAACATGGATAAACACTTGAGATTCATTCTCACTTAGATTTCGTTTCGGCATATCGGACATTAATGCACATGCTTTCCGCTATAGACGATCTCTGCTACCGATATGCTATGTCCACTATGTAAAGAATCAGCTGAAGACGAAGTCCATTTTGTTTTGAAGTGTCCTGCTCTCACTACTTTTGGTATAAGATTTATTCCACAGAACTTCTATGCCCGACCTTGTTTGTTCCGGTTAAGTTTGCTGATGGCATCAGTCCATGATAAAACTGTTCACAATCTGGCTCTATTTTGTATAAGGCTTTTCAGTTACGAGAAAAACTTACGTCTTAGGCTCGCATGTCTTTGGTACAGATGTATTATGTGTTGTTTGTATGTTGTATAACGCATATACCTTATTTGCTTTTTTCTGCCCCCTCTCATACGGGCTATGCCTTACATGAATAAACCATCTGAAGTCTGAAGTCTCCTCCTCTCTCTCTCTCTCTCTCTCTCCTCTCTCTCTCTCTCTCTCTCTCTCTCTCTGTCTATCTCTCTCTCACACAACACACACACACACACATCACCATTCTTTGCTACGAAGTCTTTCGAGTATTCAACTGTTTAAAAAACCCAATATATTATTACCTGACCTTTAACACACACACACACCACACACACACACACACACAACACCACACTACACACACACACACACACACCACACACACACAGCAGGTGGGAACGGATGACAGAAGTACAAAACTGCCATACACATGGAGACTGTATATAAAAACAGCATATGAGTGCTTATTCCATTATCCTCGAAATAAAACAATGAATAAAATAAATAAAGAAAATAAACAGAGAGAGAGAGAGAGAGAGAGAGAGAGAGAGAGAGAGAGAGAGGAGAGAGAGAGAGAGAGGGGAGAGAGAGAGGAGACGAGCAGGCAGACAGACAGACAGAGACAGACAGGCAGACAGGCAGAAGCACAAAGACAGGCAGTAAGCAGGGAAGACAAAGTGACTGACCTTGTCAAAAGTGACCACCATGCTGAATCTTGGCAGGTAGCGAGCCACCGATGTGAATCAACAACAACAACAACAACACAAGAAATCACACGCACAGACCAATGTGCCAGTCACAGTGTGGGTGTGCCACGTGGCGGACGTCAGCGCGAGCTGTGTGCAGGACTGACTGACTGACTGACTGACTGACCACTGACTGACTGACTGACTGACCACTGCCCGCCCTCCCCCTGGTGTTCGCTGAGCTAGGCTGGTCACTACGCGCTGTTCCCGGACACCGTCAGCCTCGGGTCAAGACGTCTCCACTGTCACCTTCTGTTTCGTTTGTGTTAAAAACCAAAACCATTGTGGAAAAAGTGGTGAATTCCACACAATGGTAGATTCAAGGATTGTGTCTTTGTGTTTGTTATTATCATTTCCTGAAACCGTTGATGTTGTCCGTTTCCCACCTTTGACAATCCGCCAAAATGC
>CM054137.1:788319-868076 GCA_028751875.1 Rapana venosa | reverse complement strand
GGGGGGGGAAAAAAAAACCAAAAAAATCCCCCGGGGGCCCCCGGGGAAAAAAAAACCCTAAAAAAAGGCCCCCCCCAAAAAAGGAAAACCCGGCCCCAAAAAAAAAAAAAGGGGGAACTTTTTAAAAGGGGGCCCCAAAAAAAAAATTTTCGGGGGGGGGGGGAAAAAAGGGGGGGGGGAAAAAATTTTTTGGGGGGGTTTTTTTAAAAAAGGGGGGGGGGAAAAAAAATTTTTTTTGGGGGGTTTTTGGGGGGTTTTTGGGGGGGTTTTTTTTGGGGAAAAAAAGGGGGGGGAAAAAGGGGGGGGGGGTTTTAAAAAAAAATTTTTTTTTAAAGGGGGGGGGAAAAAAAAAAAAGGGGGGGGAAAAATTTTTAAAAAATTTTTTGGGGGGGGGGGGGGGGGGGGGGGGGAAAAAAAAAAAAAAAAAAAATTTTTTTTTTTTTTTTTTTTTGGGGGGGGGGGTTTTTTTTTTTTTAAAAAAAAAAAGGGGAAAAAATTTTGGGGGTTTTTTTAAAAAAAAGGGGGGGGGGCAAATTTTTTTTGGGGGGGGAAAAAAAAAGGAAAAAAAAAGGGGGGGGGGGGGGGGTTTTTGGGGGGGAGGGAGAGGGGGGGGGGGGAAAAAAAAAACCAAAAAAAAGAATGGAAAAAGGGGGGGCCGGGGGGGAAAAAGAAAAAAAAAAGGGGGAAGGGGGGGGGGGGGGGAAAGGGGGGGGGGGAAAAAGGGGGGGGGAAAAAGGGGGGGGGAAAAAAGGGGGGGAAAAAATAAAAAAAAGGGGGGGGGGGGGGGGGGAAAAAGAAAAATAAAAAGGGGGAAAAAGGGGGGGGGGGGGGAAAAGGGGGGAAAGGGGGAAAGGGGGGGGGGGGCCCCCCCCAAAAGGGGGGGGGGGGGGGGGGCCCCCGGGCGGGGCCCCCCGGGGGCCCCCCCCCCCCCCCCCCGGGGGGGGGCCCCCGGGGGCCCCCGGGAAAATTTTTTTTGGGGGGAAAAAAAAGGGGGGGGGGAAAATTTTTTAAAAATTTTTTTTCCCCTTCCAAAAATTTGGTTAAAAAAAATAAAACCCTTTTTTCCCCCCCCCCCCAAAAAAAAAAAAGGGGGGCCCAAAAAAAAAGGGGGTTTTTAAAAAAACCCCCGGGGTTTTTTTTCCAAAAAAAAAAAATTTGGGATTTCCCCCCCCCCCCCCCCGGGGGGAAAAAGTTTTTTTTAAAAAATTGGGGAAAAAAAGGGGGGGGAAAAAAAAATTTTTCCCCCTTTTTGGGGGAAAAAAAGGGTTTTGGGGGGGAAAGGGGGGGGTTTTTTAAAAAAAAAAAAAAGGGAAGGGGGTTGGTTTGAAAAATTTGGGAAAAAAAAAAACCCCAAAAAAAAGGGAAAAAAAAGGGGGGGAAAAAAAAAAAAAAAATTTTTTTAAAAAAAAAATTTTTTTTTTTTTTTGAATTTTTTTCCAAAAAAGAAAAAAAAAAAAAAACCCCAAAAACCCCCCCAAAAAAAAAAAAAAAATTTTTTTGGTTTTTTTTTTTAAGGAAATTTTTAATTTTGGGGGGGAAAAAAGGGGTGGGGGGAAAAAAAAAGTCCCAAAAAAAAAAAAAATTTTTTTGGGAAAAATTTGGAATTTAAATTTTTAATTTTTTTTTAAACCCCAAAAATTTTAAAAACCCCTCCCCGGGGGGGGGGGTTAGGGTTTTTTGGGGGGTTTTTTTTTTGGGGGGGAAAAAAATTTTTTTTTTTTAAAAAAAATTTTTGGGGGGGGGAAATTTTTTTGGTTTTCCGCGGGGGTTTTTTTTTTTCCCGGTTTTTTCCCCTTGGGTATCCTTTTAAGACCCCGTAAGACATTTGTCAAGAGAGAAGGCAATTTTCAAAGGGGGTCGCTGCTTTTGAATCTGAGAGTCCAAACCCATAAAAAAAAAATGGTTGATCTGATGGGCGGGTTTTTTATATATGGCATGGGGGGGAGTGTCCTTAAACCCCAATTTTGGTGTTTGTGAATTAGAGATTTAAATTTTAAAAGGAAAAAAGCCTTTCCGTTTTTTGGGGGTTTTGAATTAAAAGAGAATTTTAAAGGCCCGCCCTTTCCCCAGTTGTGTGTTGTGAAAATTTGAGAGTAATTTAATTTAGAAAAGCCTTACCACAATGTGTGTTATGGGAAAAGGGTGGTAAATTTCAAAAGTCACAGCCCTTAAAACCCCAGATTTTGGGTTTTGAAATGGGTGGTAATGCAATGTCACAGCCTTACCAAGATTGTGTTATGAAAAGGAGGGGAAACAATTCCCCAAACCTTACCACGATGTTTTATGAAAAGGGTTGGTTTAAAGCAATGTCCCCAGCCCCCTTTCCCCTAAAACTTTTCGGAAACCCCCGATTCTCAGAAAAGGGCCCGAATTTTTCTTTTTTCCAGGTTTAACCCGCACCCCATCCCTGCACACAACCCCCAAAAAATTCCCCCAATTATACCACACCCCTAAAAATTAAAAAACCACACCACAAACCACACCAAAATACAGCCCCATTAAAACCCACCCATAAAACCCCCCACTTAAAACACATCAATGGGAGTGGGAAATCCTTCCCCCCGAAAAGATGTTAGCAAGGTTTTAAAGAGCAAAACAAGGTCAGCTCTAATCAGTAAAAGGGAAATGTCAGCTTTCAGTCCCAAAAAGACAAAGGGCAGGGACACTGAAACTCATCAGTCCAAAAAAGACAAGGTCACTCTAAACAGTCAAAAAAAGACAAAGGTTCAACCCCTTTTAAACCTCAAAAAAAGAAAGGTCCCCCGTTTAATCAGTCAAAAAAAGACAAGGGGCAGCACACTGAAATTTTTTCCCGTCAAAAGAGACAAGGTCAGCTCTAATCATCCAAAAAAGCCCAAAGGGCAGCCCTTTTAAACAGTCAAAAGAGACAAGGTCAGCTTAAATTCAGTAAAAAAGGACAAGGTCAGCACATGATTCATCCATCAAAAGGAAAAAGGTCAGCTTAATCAGTAAAAAGAGCAAGGTCCCGCACACTGGGTTCATCAGTAAAAGAGACAAGGTCAGCTCTAATCAGTAAAAAGAGACAAGGTCAGCACACTGATCTCATCAGTCAAAAGAGACAAGGTCAGCTCTAATCAGTCAAAAGAGACAAGGTCAGCACACTGATTTAATCAGTCAAAAGAGACAAGGTCAGCTCTAATCAGTCAAAAGAGACAAGGTCAGCACACTGATTTAATCAGTCAAAAGAGACAAGGTCAGCACACTGATTTAATCAGTCAAAAGAGACAAGGTCAGCACACTGATCTCATCAGTCAAAAGAGACAAGGTCAGCACACTGATCTCATCAGTCAACAGGGACAAGGTCAGCACACTGATCTCATCAGTCAAAGAGAGCCACAGTTCAGCACACTGATCTCATCAGTCAACAGAGACAAGGTCAGCACACTGATCTCATCAGTCAACAGGGACAAGGTCAGCACACTGATCTCATCAGTCAACAGAGACAAGGTCAGCACACTGATCTCATCAGTCAACAGAGACAAGGTCAGCACACTGATCTCATCAGTCAACAGGGACAAGGTCAGCACACTGATCCCATCAGTCAACAGGGACAAGGTCAGCACACTGATCTCATCGTCAACAGGGACAAGTCAGCACACTGACCTCCCCATCCAACCACCCACCAGCCCACACACTGCATCTCATCAGTCCCACGACCCAAGGTCACCCACCTCCCCCTCCCCACCACCTCCCCCCCCTACGCCCGCACCAGAGACCCCCACACCTCACCCCCCCCCCCCCCCCCCCCCCCCCCTCCACCTTGTCCTCTTTAATAACGGTGTTGACCCACAAGTTTTACCTAATTTTCGAATAAATGGAGAAACTCTAGAATACAAACAAGCAGTGAAATTCTTAGGTGTATACCTCACTTCTAAGTTAACATGGAATCAAATTGAATATATGGCAACTAAAGCTAAGAAAGTTCTTAACTTCTTAAAAGTAACCAGTAAACAGCCATGGGGGCAAGATATTACTGTATTAAAGCACCTGTCCTTGTCCCTTGTGCGATCAAGACTGTCTTATGGACAAGAAGTATTTTTCAGTGCTCCAAATTATTTGCTTCAGAAAATCCAGAGTCTTGATTGTAAAGCATTTTGACTTGCTTTAGGTGTACCAGCTCACGCCTCGTCTCTAGGTACATATAAGGAAGTATGAGTTCTACCTTTAAATGAATATCGACAACTTGCTGTGGCAAAATATGTTCTAAGAAGTACTACAAATGACAGCAACGTTGAAAATGAGGTCCAGATAAAGTCCGACATTCACTTTTCAAAAAGAGTATCCGATGTGTTGTGATATCCGGTGTGTTGTGTTGTGATGTCCTGTGTGTTGTGATGTCCTGTGTGTTGTGATACCCGGTGTGCTGTGATGTCCAGTGTGCTGTGTTGTGTTGTGATGTCCGGTGTGTTGCGATGTCCGGTGTGTTGTGTTGTCTGGTGTGTTGCGATGTCCGGTGTGTTGTGATATCCGGCGTGTTGTGATATCCGGCGTGTTGTGATATCCGGTGTGTTGTGTTGTGATATCCAGTGTGTTGTGTCCAGTGTGTTGTGATGTCCGGTGTGTTGTGCTGTCATGTCCGGTGTGTTGTGTTGTGCTGTCATGTCCGGTGTGTTGTGATGCCCGGTGTGTTGCGATGCCCGGTGTGTTGTGTTGTGATGTCCAGTGTGTTGTGATGTCCGGTGTGTTGTCTTGTGATGTCCGGTGCGTTGTGATGTCCGGTGTGTTGTGATGTCCGGTGCATTGTCTTGTGATGTCCGGTGCATTGTCTTGTGATGTCCGGTGCGTTGTGATATCCGGTGTGTTGTGTTGTGATATCCAGTGTGTTGTGATATCCGGTGTGTTGTGATATTCCGGTGTGTTGTGATTCCGGTGTGTTGTGATGTCCGGTGTGTTGTGTTTGTGATATCCAGTGTGTTGTGATGTCCGGTGTGTTGTGATGTCCGGTGTGTTGTGGATGTCCGGTGTGTTGTGGTGTCCGGTGTTGTTGTGATGTCCAGTGTGTTGTGATGTGATGCCTGGTGTGTTGCGATGTCCGGTGTGTTGTGTTGTGATGTCCGGTGTGTTGTGTGTGATGTCCGGTGTGTTGTGTTGTGATGTCCGGTGTGTTGTGATGTCCGGTGTGTTGTGTTGTGATGCCTGGTGTGTTGCGATGTCCGGTGTGTTGTGTTGTGATGTCCGGTGTGTTGTGGTGTCGGTTGTGTTGTGTTGTGGTGTCCGGTGTGCTGTGTTGTGATGTTGGTTGCGTTGTGGTGTATGTTATGTTGTGGATGCTGTGATGTCTGTTAAGCTGTGATTATTTGTTGTGTTGTGATGTTTGTTGTGGATGCTGTGATGTCTGTTAAGTTGTGATGTTTATTGTGTTGTGATGTTTGTTGTGTTGTGGATGCTGTGATGTCTGTTAAGTTGTGATGTTTATTGTGATGTGTTGTGATGTGATGTGTTGTGGTGATGTGGTGTGGTGATGTGCTGTGGTGTTGTGCTGTGTTGTGATGTGGTGTTGTGATGGTGTGTTGTTGTGATGTGATGTGGTGTTGTGATGCGATGTTGTGGTGATGTGGTGTGATGTGTTGTTGTTTGTGATGTGTTGTTGTTTGGTTTGTGTGTGGTGTTGTGATGTGTTGTGATGTGGTGTGTTGTGATGTGGTGTGTGTGATGTGGTGGTGTTGGTGTGTGGTGTTGTGTGGTTGGTGTGTGTGGTGTGGTGGTGTGGGGTGGTGTGGGGTGGGTGTGGTGATGTGGTGTGGGGTGGGTGTGGTGTTGGTGGATGTGGTGTGGTGTGGTGTGGTGTGGTGGTGTGGTGTGGTGGTTGTGATGTGGTGTGGGGTGGTGTGGTGTGTGTGGTGGTGGTGTGGTGTGGGGTGGTGTGGTGTGGTGGGGTTGTGTGGGTGTGGTGGTGTGGTGATGTGGTGGTGTGGTGTGGGGTGGTGTGGTGGTGTGGTGTGGTGGTGTGGTGGTGTGGTGTGTGATGTGGTGGGTGTGGTGTGTGGGTGGTGTGGTGTGTGTGATTGTGGTGGTGTGGGGTGGTGTGGTGTGGTGGTGTGGTGGTGTGGTGTGGTGGGTTTGGGGTGGTGGTTCCTGGGCCTTGTGCAGCCCCTGCTCCCTGGGTGGTCGGTCTGGCTCTGGGCGTGGTGTGGCTGTGGTTTGGTGCTTGCGTCTCCTCTTTGCGCGTCGGTGTGATATGGGCAGTCCTTGTGGTGGGGGGCCTGTGGTGTCGTGGGGGTGGGTGGCATGTGCTCACTCCAGGCCCCGCCCTTGTGCAGCAGCCCCTCCCTGGGTGGCACTCGCACTCAGACAGCCCGCTCTCTGCGGCGAAGGAGTCGGCGATGTGGATCAGCTTCTGGGCAATCTTGCCGTACATCTCCTCCTTCTCCTGCGCCGTTCGCTCGTGAATGGGCACGTCCTCTGTGCCCCCCGGGGGGGGGCCCCCCCTGCCGTCCTGCGTGTCCACGTCCCCTGGACAAGACGAGGGAGGGCATCATGCATCACTCACACAGTGCACTACTGACGGCAATTGTCACAGGTCATATTCCACAATGTGTCCACTAAAACATCACACATGCAGGAACACACTATCAAGGTAAATTTGAAAGAGGAAATATTAATCAGTCAAAACTGTACCACAAGATTAATTTCCTGTCCAGCAACAGGGATGAAATTAAATACTCCTGTTCATTTACATAGAAAAATATGAATGAAAGAAGAAAAAAAAGACATTTTTGGTGCCTGTCTCTCTTTTCCATTAATTTTTTTTTTAATTTTGCAGAGCACAGACAGAAGTATGCCATTCACTGAATAGATAAACAAAAAATCCCACACACAAAACAAAAATATTCAGTCTTGATTATATATAAAAAAAAGTCTGTACACTTACCAACAATAAAGTGAATGCTACATTTAATGTCTGTACACTATATCAATACAGTGAGCGCTACATTTAATGTCTGTACACTATATCAATACAGTGAATGCTACATTTAATGTCTGTACACTATATCAATACAGTGAGCGCTACATTTAATGTCTGTACACTATATCAATAAAGTGAGCGCTACATTTAATGTCTGTACACTATATCAATACAGTGAACGCTACATTTAATGTCTGTACACTATATCAATACAGTGAATGCTACATTTAATGTCTGTACACTATATCAATACAGTGAACGCTACATTTAATGTCTGTACACTTACTATCAATACAGTGAACGCTACATTTAATGTCTGTACACTATATCAATACATTTAATACAATATATATACAGTGAATGCTACATTTAATGTCTGTACACTATATCAATACAGTGAACGCTACATTTAATGTCTGTACACTTACTATCAATACAGTGAACGCTACATTTAATGTCTGTACACTATATCAATATAGTGAACGCTACATTTAACCTCTTAACTGCCCAGTGCAAGTGCACCCTATATGCCGGGGAATAAAATTCTTATGTACCACTGCTATGTTCATATCCCTCTTACTCAGAAACTACCTCATGAATATTCCTGATAGTCTGCCTAATGACAGTATATATATCGTAGATTACTTCAAGGCAAGCTCAAGTTAGTTAGCATGCTATTTCACTGCAAAAATATATTTAAAATGTAAAAAAATTGACCAAAAATACGATTTCTTTATCACCACTGTCATTCTGAGTACTCCCGATCTCAATAACTTCAAACATAAGTCTAGGCAAAATCTCTTCTTTTTTTTTTAAATGCACGATCAGCTGAATCATACACGATCGTTTTCATCACTGTTAGGTAAATCTACAGTTTTATTTGCCAATTTTACAGCTGTGTAAAGTTATTTATGCCTTCAACAAGAAGTGTAAGCCATTTTGAACACAAACTTCCAAAACAGTCATGCATAAAAACACAAAATACGAGCTAAAAAACGATCGTTTTTGCTACGGTTTTTGCAGCTGAATGTTGCCAAGCAACAGGAGAGTGAGCTTCATTAAGTTTGGAGTTCTTTCCCTTTAACTGTAGTCAAGGAAGCAGGCTTGTTTACTTTGGTTCGACACCCCGGAAATTTTACGGGTTGTAGGCGTATAGGGTGCATGTTTAGCCCCGGAAAATTTCCGGGGTAAGGCAGTGTAGTGGTTAATGTCTGTACACTATATCAATACAGTGAACGCTACATTTAATGTCTGTACACTATATCAATAAAGTGAGCGCTACATTTAATGTCTGTACACTATATCAATACAGTGAACGCTACATTTAATGTCTGTACACTATATCAATACAGTGAGCGCTACATTTAATGTCTGTACACTTACTATCAATACAGTGAATGCAACATTTAATGTCTGTACACTATATCAATACAGTGAATGCTACATTTAATGTCTGTACACTTACTATCAATACAGTGAACGCTACATTTAATGTCTGTACACTATATCAATACAGTGAGCGCTACATTTAATGTCTGTACACTATATCAATACAGTGAGCGCTACATTTAATGTCTGTACACTATCAATACAGTGAATGCTACATTTAATGTCTGTACACTATATCAATACAGTGAACGCTACATTTAATGTCTGTACACTATATCAATACAGTGAGCGCTACATTTAATGTCTGTACACTATATCAATACAGTGAATGCTACATTTAATGTCTGTACACTATATCAATACAGTGAAGCTACATTTAATGTCTGTACACTATATCAATAAAGTGAATGCTACATTTAATGTCTGTACACTATATCAATACAGTGAGCGCTACATTAATGTATGTACACTTACTATCAATACAGTAAGCGCTACATTAATGTCTGTACACTTACTATCAATACAGTGAGCGCTACATTAATGTCTGTACACTTACTATCAATACAGTGAGCGCTACATTAATGTCTGTACACTTACTATCAATACAGTGAGCGCTACATTTAATGTCTGTACACTTACTATCAATACAGTGAATGCTACATTTAATGTCTGTACACTTACTATCAATCCACTGCTGCTAAGTATCTAGGTGTTGTTATTGACAACACACTCTCTATGCAAAAATTCATCACCCAGACCTGTCAGTCGTGCTACTATCAATTACGGCGTATTAGTGCCATTCAAAAGTACCTGTCCACTGATGCAACATCCAAACTTGTCACTTCTCTCATTCTTTCACGTCTGGGCTATTGCAATTCTCTTCTGGCTGGTCTGCCAGCATCATCTATCCACTCCCTTCAACGTATACAAAACTCCACAGCTCGACTAGTTCTCAGAAAGAAAAAAATGTGAGCACATGACCCCTCTCTTGCGATCTCTCCAGTGGCTGCCTGTGCCACAGAGAGTAGATTATAAGATCAGTACCCTCTGTTACAAATGTCTCCACAAAACTGCACCCTCCTACCTCTGTGAATGTCTTCACCTGTACACTCCTTCACGTTCCCTCCGCTTTGCTGCAGATACCTTGTGCCTACGAATACCTACATTCAACCAATCCACTGGTGGCCGCCGCTCTTTCTCTATTTCGGGTCCATTGACCTGGAATGAGCTCCCTCTCTCTCTTCGCCAGAAACCTAGTTATGACACTTTTAAATCCAGCCTCAAGACACATTTACTTCAAACCTAAGATTTTCCCCCTCTTGTTATCAGAACTATCCCACCTTCACTAACCCATGTCCTATCAACCTGCTAAAGTATATGACCTGTGTGAGTGTTTGTGTGTGTGTGTGCTTTTGAAAAACATTTGACTATTGCAATTTTATTTAATAGATTTGGTCTGCAGTGTACCATGTTTGTAATATCTGTTTGTTTAACCTCTTAACTGCCCAGTGCACGTGCACCCTATATGCCGGGGAATAAAATTCTTATGTACCACTGCTATGTTCATATCCCTCTTACTCAGAAACTACTACATGAATATTCCTGATAGTCTACCCAATGACAGTATATATATCGTAGATTACTTCAAGGCAAGCTCAAATTAATTAGCATGATATTTAAATGCAAAAATATCTCTAAAATGTAAAAAATAAAACAAAAATATGATTTCTTCATCACTACTGTCATTCTGAGTACCTCCCATCTCAATAACATCAAACATAAGTCTAGGCCAAATCTCATTCATTGTTTTTTAAATACACGATCTGAATCATATGCGATCGTTTTTATCAATGTTAGGTAAATCTACAGTTTTATTTGCCACTTTTACAGCTGTGTAAAGTTATTGATGCTTTCAACAAGAAGTGTCAGCCATTTTGAACAAGAACTTCCCAAGCAGTCATGCATAAAAACAAAATACGAGCTAAAAAAACGATCATTTTTGCCACAGTTTTTGCAGCTGGATGTTGCCAAGCAACAGGAGAGTGATCTCCATTAATTTTTGAGTTCTTTCCCTTTAACTGTAGTCAAGGAAGTAGGCTTGTTTACTTCGGTTCGACACCCCGGAAATTTTCCGGGTTGTAAGCGTATAGTGTGCACGTTTAGCCCCGGAAAATTTCCAGGGTAAGGCAGTCTAGTGGTTACACTATTGATTATTTGTCATTGGTTGCATGACTGTGTAAGATTAGGTTGAATGCATGCGCTTTGATTTGTCTTTGCAAGATATAGCGCTATATAAGTTCCATTTATTATTATTATTCTTATTATTATTACTCCTATTTTATCTCAAAGCTTTCTGATGTCCCAATTATAGTTTTCACTTTTTATCTGGAGTTCTTGTACAAAGTCATAACCATTGAGATGGTGTGCTCTGGTACACCTTGTTTCCTCAAGACCCATTGGATTGCCTTTCTGGGTACTCTATCAAAAGCTTTTTCCAGGTCAACAAATATGTGCATCAAGCTCTTTTTCTTCTCCATATAATTTTCCTGCAGTTGTTTCACAATAAATATTGCATCTATGGTTGATTTGCCAGCCTGGAATCCAAACTGTTTTTCATCAATATTGCACTCTTTTTCATAGTTCGAATTGCTCTTCTGATTTCATCTTCAGTCACTTCTTGTACAGGTCCTTCAATTTTCTCCATTTCCTCGATTGCATGAGGATTCTCAATAATATTTAGCAGATCATGAAAGTAATCCTTCCATCTGTACACTACTACAATGAACACTAATGACTGTACACTACTACAATGAACACTAATGTCTGTACACTACTACAATGAACACTGTACACTACTACAATGAACACTACTGTCTGTACACTACTACAATGAACACTACTGTCTGTACACTACTACAATGAACACTAATGTCTGTACACTACTACAATGAACACTACTGTCTGTACACTACTACAATGAACACTAATGTCTGTACACTACTACAATGAACACTACTGTCTGTACACTACTACAATGAACACTACTGTCTGTACACTACTACAATGAACACTACTGTCTGTACACTGGGATACAGTACAGACAATCTGATGCCCGGACACCTCACCATCCACACAGAGTGACTCTGTCTGTCCCACAGCCCTGGTCTGCCCTCTGTCATGCTGCCATCCTTGTCCCTGCAGCAGCACCCCATGGCCGTTGTGAAGGCTGTGGTTACCCCCTGCCCCCCGCCCATGTCCATGAACTGGATGTCCTCCACGGAAGTCCAGTACGTTGGTCTGCCTGGGAGCGAGGAAGGCAGCTGCTGGCATCCCCCCACTGCCCAGGTGGAGTCGTGCTGGACTGTGGGGTAGGGGAGGCCGACTTGTCCCTGGGCAGAGCCCTTGCGGTCTGGGGCAGGCACCGACAGAGAAGGTCCTGTAGGGGGCTCTGGGGGGTCGCCTGAAGGGTCGGTGTGGCGTGTTTCCGGAGCATGGTGGGGACGGGGAGGGGGAGGTGTGGGCTCTTGGTGGTGGGACCGTCTGCTGGTGGAGGAGGAGGAGGCGACAGAGGGCCGTTTGTCATCAGCACCACGCCCTTCTGCAACCACAACACAGCAGTAGTGCACAGTCAGTGCACAGGGAACACACACAGCAGTCAGTGAACAGGGTAAACAAACACAGCAGTCAGTGACGACAGTGGACACAGGGAAACACAACACGCAGTCAGTGACACAGGGAAACACAACCAGCAGTCAGTGACACAGGAAACCAACACCAGCAGTCAGTGACACAGTCAGTGACACAGGGAAACACAACACAGCAGTCAGTGACACAGGGAAACACAACACAGCAGTCAGTGACACAGGGAACACAACACAAGCAGTCAGTGACAAGTCAGTGACACAGGGAAACACAACACAGCAGTCAGTGACACAGTCAGTGACACAGGGAAACACAACACAGCAGTCAGTGACTGACACAGGGAAACACAACACAGCAGTCAGTGACTGACACAGGAAACACAACACAGCAGTCAGTGACTGACACAGGGAAACACAACACAGCAGTCAGTGACTGACACAGGGAAACACAACACAGCAGTCAGTGACTGACACAGGGAAACACAACACAGCAGTCAGTGACTGACACAGGGAAACACAACACAGCAGTCAGTGACTGACACAGGGGAAACACAACACAGCAGTCAGTCACACAGTCAGTGACACAGGGAAACACAACACAGCAGTCAGTCACACAGTCAGTGACACAGGGAAACACAACACAGCAGTCAGTGACTGACACAGGGGAAACACAACACAGCAGTCAGTGACTGACACAGGGAAACACAACACAGCAGGCCGCTAGTCGCTGAGCTGACACAGGCTTTATCCCGCATCTGGACCTTACCAATTTGTTCTTTACAATACCCACAGCTAAAAATTGTGAAAACTTATAATCTGCCTGCCTATTGGAGTATTTCCCAAATCACTGCTTACCCTGTACACTGGGACTGCGGACATGCCGATCATCCTTTTTGGATCTGAAGGATTTGCGTATAGAGTTCAACATTTTGCTGGCGGAATTTCTTCGTTTGCCATAACCGTCATTGTGAGATGGCTGGCCCGCCTCCTTGTTATCCCCCACTTCATATTTATCTCCTTTTTCTGCCACTCCATTCTGTTCAACAGCTGTCTTTTTGCGAGGAACTTTCTTGGCCTGTTTTCTGGGACTGACTTTGGGGCTGTCATTGTCTTTCAGTCTGTTTTCTTTTTCTCTCTCTTGCCGATGGAAGCTGTGCAGAAATCGGTCTTTTGCTCGCCTCAACAGTCCTTTCTTTTTGCGGTTCTCTGACACAGAAGCACTGTCACCCTCCGTGTCGGCTGAGGACACTGAACCATTTCCCGCTCTGTGCTCATGCTGGTCAGCTTTCTTCCTCAGGGCGTCCAAGTCTTTGGGCAGCAGCGCTTCATCCCTGGATGCTCCCCTGATGCGCGAGGGCATGGTTTTGCAGCGGCCCCCAATCCCATCCTCCAGCCCTTCCTCATCCCTCTCATCCAGAACCTCACCAGAGGTGACAGGCCATGGCGCAGACATGGGATGGGTTCTGAAGCGAGGGGGTCGTCCATGAGACCTGCGCTGGTCGTTGAGCTGCTTCTGCAGCAGCTCATCCAGAATGCGGGAGGCATCCTCATACAGCTCTGGCCCTGTCGGCCGTTTGACCTTGGCGTAATGACCTTGATGGTACATCCTGCTGCGGGCCTTCTGCAACATGCATGGACAGGGGTGATTTACTCATTGTGAAGACATTTCATGCATTCATACAGTTAAGGTCTGTATTGAATACTAGTCTTTTCTGTCTTGGTGTGTGTGTGTACAATGTCATGTGTGTGTGAGTATATGTGTGTGTGAAAGTAAAATGTTTATTTCAAGATGGTACATTGAATAAGAATGTAAATTTGCTTTTTTCATCAAGCTATCTATCTAGGAACAAAAACGACTTATTTCAGTATTTGCATTATTACGACAACCCATAACTATAAAATAAACTCAATAAGAAATAAATAAACAAAACAATACACTGCTAAACTCTCTCTCTCTCACACACACACACACACACACATACACACTGACACACATTTCCCTATTGTTTAATATCACTTAAAGTGGAAAGACAAAGCGAAGAACACACACACACACAGACACACACACATACACACACATATATACATATATATATATATACATATATATATGTATACATACATGCTCACATTTGAATTTTTTTTAAATGATAATCAAAGTAAAAAATACAATAAAAATTTAAAATACATATAATGATATATATATATATATATATATAAATAACAAAGAATACCAAACAAATGAATCAATAACTATGATAATATTGCTACAATGATACTGATATGATAATCACCCATCATCAGTTACTGAGTTAGAGAAACAACACAACAACAAAAACGCAATGGAAAAGGGCAGGGGGGAGGGGGTCCGAGTATCGAGGAGGAATGTTAAAACATCAGCAAAATAGAAATATTATAATAAAAAAACACACCATACAAACAACACCCCTCTGTGTGTGTGTGTGCAGATGTGCATGTGTTTGTGTGTGTGTTTTTTATTTTTTATTCTTTTATATCCTCAGTGGTCGGAGCACTCGCTTTCCCGCAGCCAAGTTAAGCAGTGTCGAGCGTGGTTACCAGTTGGATGGGTGACCGTTTGCGCGCCTTGGCTTCAGTACAGTTCCCCCAGTTCACCCAGCTGTAAATGGGTACCTGCCCTCTTTAGGGTCAGGGAAGGTAAAGCAGCGAGGGAGAGGAGATGGGCGCCGCCCTCAATATGCTGGCCCTAGAGAAGTGAGGTCTCTGACGCCTCGCTCCCCTACGACCTTATAGGTTATGGGACTCCTTTACCTTTTTTTTTACCTATATCGAGGATAATGGAATAGGCACTTATGTGCTTTTTTACATCCAGTCCACATGTATATGCAGTTTTGTAAATTCTGTCATCTGTTCCCACGGCACACAATGGCCTACTCTTACAAAAAGCGGAACAGGATTTAACGTGTGCGCAAGATGTTCTGCGTGTGTTCACACATGGGATCTCGGTTTATAGTCTCATCCGAAGGACTTTCAGGGAGAGTGGAGTCTGCACTGATGTTAACTCCAGGGGAAAATATCCCCTTGAATGGGAATTGAACCCAGGTCGTCAGATTGCAAGCACCACTGGGCTATCCCGTCCCCCACACTGTGTGTGGTTGTGTGTGTGAGTGAGTGAAAAAAAGAGTATGTGTTGTTTGTCTTGATGGTAAAACAGGAGTTTGTGATTTCAATCTTTTTCTAGTGTCATATGAGCAGAATTATAGCTGTTAGAACTTCATTTTGCCTTTTTTGGGCCTGCAAAGTTACTTCACTAATGTTTACCAGTTAAGTCTACATATAATATATATTCATTCTGTGAACAATCAAAACTAATCCCTAACTTTTGTCAAGTGATGTGTTTTCTCAGATCAATGTTTTCCCAGATCTACTTCTCTTTTTAAAACAGAAAGAAGAAAACTGCATTTTACAACTTACATTCCACTTCCAGTCCCATGAATAGGCAAAGAAGTAAAACAACTGAAGAAAGCCACACTAACACACACCAGAAAACCTCCCAAACAAAAACATCTTCCAAACCAAGTGTAGGAAACATACAAAACACCCCCACAAAGCCAAACCAAACCAAAACAAAAAATCGTTCCCAAAGAAAACACCACCCCCTTCCCAAAACAAGATTTTAAAAATCCCTTCCCAAAACAAAGCTCAAAGAAAAAAAAAATAACAGACAACTTTAGACACTAAGATAGAGCAAGGAATGTAAATTTATAGAGTTTCTGATGTAAAAATGTTTTAAGCCTATACTTTTACAAGTCATACTCTTTATTTTTGCATATATAAATTTATATAAGAAAGCATTAAACACACACTAGTTTTGATACTCCACGCTATACTTTTCTTTAGATATTATAATGTAAAAATAGAAAATCATTTATAAAGTCAAGTCAAAAACACTTTTATCATCCCATGAAGGGCAATTACAATACTGACAGGCACATTGATACACATCAAAATCTCAAAAGACAAAAAAAAAAAGTTATATAAGTACATTTCATATAGGTTAAATCATTCCAAAATGACTTCAAATAAAAATGTCACAAACACACAAACAAACGCATGCACACACACACACACCAATCGGAAACACAATGTTATAAAAAAACAAACACCATTGACTAGGACATAAAAACTTATTATTTACACATGCACATACACAACACGTACACACGCACACCCACACACATCTTGCGCACACGTTAATCCTGTTCCACTTTTCAAAAGAGTAGACCATTGTGTGCCGGTAGAAACGGATGACAAAATTTACAAAACCACATACACACGGGGAATGGATGTAAAAAAAGCACGAGTGCTTATTCCATTATCCTCGATATAAAAGATAAATAAATTAAATTAAAATAAACAAACATACACCAATGTATGAATTCAATGTTTTAAAGACCACTGACTAGAAGACAGACTTATTTCACACACATACATGTATACACACACACGTGTATTGACTCCACTCATATTGTCATAACAATGACAGGCAAGTAATTCAGAGAAATTTATGTAAAACTAGGTAGTCAACATCATTGTGAATTCAGAATTCGAATGCTTACTGGCACAAAAGAATTTCTTTTCCTGTTTGTTTTGCTGATGGGACATTGAAAACGGCGTTCCGAAGGCAACAACTGAAATTCTGGAAACAAAGCATGGGAGGGATCGGCCAAAATGGCAGTGGCCTTGCGTACAAGCTGCTGATTGCAGAACAACATGAGATCTCTTTGTTCTTCTCCGATTACTTTTGAACAGATTCTCACAATTCTCTGCAGCCCATTCTTGTTTTTAACACTAAGGTTATTGTACCAAGAAATGAAAGCAAAACTTAGAACACTCTCTATGTAAGACTTGTAAAACAAGGAAAGAGTCTTTTTGTCTAGAAAAAATGAGTTGTTTCCTCAGAAAATACACATGTTGTTGTCCCTTTTGGACAATAGCACTGCTCTTGTGGCGACATGCTCTCCCCGGGGAGAGCAGCCCGAATTTCACGCAGAGAAATCTGCGTGACTTAAAGTGGTATAAATAAATAAATTTATAAATAAATAAGTGTTAATGTCCCAGTTTAACTTGTGGTCAAAAACAGTTCCCTGATACTTATAGTTCGAAACATTTTAAACTTCCTGATTATGGATGATAACATTCTTAGGAGTATGCCCTGATCTTCTGAAGTCGATAGGCAGATCTTTAGTTTTAGAAACATTTAGATAAGAGAGATAACAGAGCGCTGTCATTTGCGAACTTTACCCGAAAGGAATTTTCATAGTTGCTTCTGCAATCATTTGTGTATATATGTACAGAAGTGGTGAGAGGATGCAACCCCTGTGGTGAACCAGTGCAGGTAAATCTAACCGAAGAAGATATTTTGTTGGCAAAAACACGCTGTGGTCTGTTAGTTACAAATTCAATCAGCCAACAAACAAGTTGATTATGTACGTCAAATTTTGAAATTATTTTGTTAACCAGAACGTGAGACTGCATTGTATTGAAAGCTGAACTAAAGTCAGCGAACAATATTCTGGCATGAGAATCAGGTGTTTCCAAGTGGCTATTGAAAGCTGAACTAAAGTCAGCGAACAATATTCTGGCATGAGAATCAAGTGTTTCCAAGTGGCTATTGAAAGCTGAACTAAAGTCAGCGAACAATATTCTGGCATGAGAGTCAGGTGTTTCCAAGTGGCTATACAACTTGTTCAAAATGAATAGTTTGGCATGTTCGACACCCCTTCAAGACCTGTACGCAAACTGTAGTGGGTCAAGGTCTTTCTCTGTAGCGGAAAGAATGAGAGATTTTACAATCTTTTCTAGCCTTTTCATCACAAGAAATGTGAGAGCTACAGGACTAAAATCATTAGGCTGAGAAGGATTAGGTTTCTTTGGAAGAGGTATTACATTGGAAGTGTTTCCAAATAACTGGAATCTGACAAGTATCCAGTGAGGCCTGGAACAGGTGTTGAAGGACACTGACAAGCTCAGTAGCACAGAATTTCATGGTTCTTCCACATATACCATCTGGTCTGGGAGATTTGTTCATATTTATTGCCTTTAGTTTAAGTGTTTACAATCATATATAACTTTTTCATCAACAATGACACTATTCTCAAAATCTAGGGATTGCTTCAGGCCATTTATTTTATCTGATAAATCATGCTTTTTCAAATAATGCTGTATAATTGACATCATCATTATGATTTTACCAAAATAGTTTGAAACATTTTGATCCTCTTTATAAAGACTGGACAAACAACCCTAAACAGAAAGACATGTGGATAATGGATATTTAATACTAACTTTTTTATTACCCACAGTTACTGACTCAGACTTTTTCTCTTTTTTAGCAGTGCATTTCTTCTTCTTTTTTTTAAAGAAAATGCATATCCTGGGGGTATTATTTTGATACTGCCACTTACTGCTGAGTTTATTTCAAAACACTGCTGGACAGCAGCTCCAAGAACATGCTTATGTAGGCATATATATACTGACTTCAACTATTCCTTATGATTTTTGTCAAGGTGTGTGTGTGTGTTCGTGTGTGTTTTCTTATTCACTCATTTGCCTGAAATAAAACAAGCCTCACAGCTGTGTTAGTGTATATCATTGTATCATGTATGTGAAGAGTGTCTTGAGCAACAAAATTAGTCATGATTTCAGATCATGTTCACATACAAATACAATGTAATCAAAGCTAATTTTTAAAAAAAGCACTCTTTCGTTTTATATATTAACATGATGATAACACTTATTAAAGTTATTTAGAAATGAGCAGCACTCTGCATTGTTAAACTTTGGTTTGAATAATGAATAACTGTCACAGGTTGAAAACAAAGAAACTTACTTTGTCACCTGGGTCAAATGACCAACTGATTCTCAGAGGCATTCTTAAATGTTACTGCTGTTAATTTCACTTTTTTCCCCCACTCGATTACAATCAATCGTGAGTGCGACGGACTAGTCAAACTAATGTCCAAGAGCAAATTGATTTTCACCTCATAAACAGAGCTGTTAACAACATGGGGATTTCCTTTAAGTCATGCTCTATTTTTATCTTTACATGCTGAACTCACGCAGTGGCAACAGAGTACAACAGGATGCAAGTATTACGACGATTACAAACTAAGCTACAAAAAAAAGGCTAGCCTTGCTATCGTACTCTGGTAAACAGGATGACACATCGTCACCTGACATGTACCGCGTCAGTTCTGGTGAACCTAGCCTAACCCTACGCGAGATGAATCATACAAGTAACTGATTTCCCGCAGGGTTTTTTTTCCGCGTTGAACAAGCCTGGACTTTTGTCAATAAGTGGGATGGAATGGGCAGACCATGCTGCATAGGTGAGAAGAAAACAAGATCAGGGTCATTCAGTTCAATTTTTCAGATTTTCCGCTTAAGTTGGCAGAGCCAAAGCACGCAAATAAAATTCACGAGTATGGAAAGCAAAGGGTATGCGTATATGAATATGACAGTAATTTAAGTGAATGTAAGGGTATACCCTGACCTTGGCTGAACATGAAATTCCTGGTGGTTGTTGCAGTGAAATCAAGTATGGGAGTTGACTCACATGAAAAGCAGGAAGTCAGGGACGCAAAAACATATATCGTGACCTTCACCTTCGACATTCCTATTTTTCGTCACAAAAGAGTGCGTTGTACTCTGTTGTGCTGTCCTCTGTGTGTGTGTGTGTGTGTGTGGTGTGCCAAGCAACTTTAGGAAAACAATCTCAGTAAGACTATATCAACTTAGAAAAATAAAACATTTTCTAAACCTACAATCACGAAAACTATTCTTCCACGCACGTATTCTATCTCTTATAAATTATGTTTTAACCTTATGGGATAGTGATAGTGAAACAAACCTAAAGCATATAAGCCGCCTACATAAAAGCTATCAAACAAATCCGATTGAATCCTAATACATTGACCACCAACAACTACAAAGAATTATATATTCTTCCACTCAAAGACAGTCTGCATTTCACCAAGTGTAATGATAATAATAATAATAATAATAATAAATGGAATATATATATATATAGCACTATATCTGGCTACCTACTGCTAACTGCTACCGGTATCCATGTAACCCAGTACAACCTGTCGCATGTGGGGGAGGAAACCCCAATAGAAAAAAACACCAAAACATATGGAGACTTGGAGAGGAGATTGGCGCCACCAAGGAATATCCTAAGCCCACAGAAAAAGCATGAAAGACAAATGCAAAGCCAATATGATACCGGATCGGTCGAGGCCGGGTTACCAATGACTGGCTTTCCATTGATCAACACCAGGGTGGAAGTGACAAGTCAGCTACTGGAGTTAAAACATTACTTAAGCTCCCTAGTGAACAGATCACCAGTGCGGAAAAATCAAAGAACTAGAGTATGAGCTTCACTGGTAACCCGCCAGGGTCGTAGGGGCGCTGCATGGTGGACGAACGGGTGGACCAGCTGGCTCCACTTAGAACGGTCGTGGGCGAGTGCCTGGGTGACACTGAAGTCCTTCCCTGTCCAATCACGGATGTCGTGGGCCCACTTTCTCCTCTGTCTGCCCCGTCTTCTCTTCCCCTGGACTGTTCCTTGCAGGATGGTCTTTGCAAGTCCTTCTGAGCGTGTTACGTGCCCATACCATCTGAGTTTCCTCTTTTTCGCTGTGGTCAGTAGGTCTTCATAGTCCCGCACTTGTTGAGTGATCTTCCTGCGGACTTCATTGTTGGTGACATGGTCCTTGTATGAGATGCCAAGGAGCCTTCTGAGGCATCTCATTTCTACTGCTTGGATCCTCCTTTGTAGGTCTGCGTTCAGTGTCCATGCCTCATGTGTAAAGCATGATTGAGGTGACTAGCGCCTTTAGTAACTTTACCTTGGTTCTGAGAGGGATGTTTCTGTCTCTCCATATGGTCTTCAGTCTTGCCATTGCTGCTGCTGTTTGTGCCGCTCTGGCTAGGATTTCGGTCTTCGATCCTTCCTCACTTATGATGGCTCCAAGGTACTTGAAATGGTCAACTGTCTTCAGTTCTTTTCCGCTGAGAGTGATCTTGGTGGTGATTGGCTGGGCACTGTTTGACATGAGCTTGGTTTTCTCGGCGCTGATTTCCATGCCGTATCGTGAGGATATTTCGCCCAGTTGCTTCACTAGGTTGGCCAGTTCCTCTTCATTTCCTGCCAGACCGTCAATGTCATCGGCAAGCCTGAGGTTGGTGATTGTTCGCCCTCCAATGCTGACTGTGCCTGTGTGGTCTTCCAAGGCGTCAGTCATGATGCATTCGAGGAAAATGTTAAACAGTGTCGGCGACAGCAGACATCCCTGTCGGACCCCAACTGAGGTACGGAATCATTCCCCTACCGTGCCCTGTACGAGTACTGCACTGGTGGCCTTTGAGTAGAGTTCCTTAATGGTGTGAATCAGCTTCTGGCCCATGTTGAATTTGTTCATGGTGGCCCACAGAGCGTCATGCCATACTCTATCGAAGGCCTTCTTAAAATCAATGAAGACGTGGAAGATGTCTTGTTGATGCTGGCTGTATTTCTCACACAGGACACTCAGGTTGAATATCTGTTCTGTGGTGCTTCTATTTGGGCGGAAACCGGCCTGCTCTTCGGCGATGATCTCTTCTGCCTGTGGTTTCAGCCTGTTCAGGATCACTTTTAGCATGACTTTACTGGCATGACTTATGAGGCTGATTGTCCTGTAGTTTTGGCACTGCTGGAGATTTCCTTTCTTGGGGAGAGTGATGATGAGTGATTGAGTCCATGGTGTAGGCCACTCTCCGGTCTGCCAGATCTTGTTGCAGATACTTGTAAGGATGTCTGTCACTGCTTCTCCCCCGTGTTGGATCAGCTCTGCTGGGATGTTGTCGATTCCTGCTGATTTTCCTTTCTTCAGTGATCTAATTGCTACTTCTACTTCCTTGCGTAGAATTGGGAAGTTGTCTTTATTCGATGAGGCTTGGCTTGCAAGTATGCTGGGGTCGCCTAGTGTCTGATGATTGTAGAGTTTGGAACAGTATTCCGTCCATCTGCCAACGATTTCCTTCTTTTCTGTTAGGCAATTCCCTTTTTTGTCCTGGATGTTACTGACTCATGACTGTTTCTGTTTGGTGAGCTCTTTCACAATCTGGTATGCTCTTCTGCTATTATTCTTTGTCAGGCTCAGGGACATTATTGGACTAGGAGAAGTGAGATGGACAGGATTTGGTGAGACATTGACTGAAGAAGGCAACAAGATCTAGTACAGTGGCACTCATCATACCTTTGCCCAAGAAGGGGAATTTACGCCAATGCCAAAACTATAGAACAATCAGCCTCATCAGCCACGCCAGCAAGATCATGCTCAAAGTTATTTTGAATCAACTCAAGAAGGAGGCAGAAGAACACCTTGCAGAGGAACAAGCTGGGTTCAGGGCAGGCAGGAGCACAATCGAACAGATTTTTAACTGCCACATCCTGATGGAGAAACATCTTCAACATCAGAGAGACCTGTTCGACAACTTCATCGACTTCAAGAAGGCTTTCGACAGAGTATGGCATGAAGGCCTGTGGCAGGTCCTCAGAATGTTTGGCATTGAAGAAGGACTAGTGCAAACCATTCAAGCACTATACAACACCGCAAGCAGTGCAGTCCTTCTGAACAATCAGGTCGTAGACTACTTCAAAACCACTGTAGGGGTCGACAAGGATGCCTGTTATCTACAGTCCTGTTTAATCTGTTCTTGGAAAACATTATGAGAGAGACCCTCCATGACTTCCACTCTACCATCTCCATTGGCGGCAGACCCCTCAACAACTTGGGGTTGCCGATGACATTGACCTCATGGGCGGAAGTAACACGGAGCTGCAAGATCTTACGACCAGACTTGAGAACAGAGCTGGAGCATATGGGATGGAGGTGAGCTCGGAGAAAAGTAAAGTACTTGTGGACAGCACCAGCAACGCCACTGCTAAAATTTACATGAACGGCCAGCAACTGGAGGAGCAACTGTACTCAGTCCTGCATCGGCTCAACATTGAGTATTCACAGACAGACAGACAGACACACACACACACACGCGCGCGCGCGCGCGCTATGTATGTATGTAATGTATGTATGTATGTACGTGTGTACGTACGTACGCACGTACGCAGCGCGCGCCCACGTGCGTGCGTTTGTGTGTGTGTGTCTGTGTGTGTGTGTTGTTATTGTTGCTTGGATTTTAGTGTGTTCACTCAAAGTGATATTAAATGATGGGAAGGAGAGGAGGGGGGAGGGACACTTCAGTTGATGAATGTGTGCAGTGAAATGGGAATCTATGGCTAAATAACGTAGACAGTACACAGGAAATGGCTAAACAATAATCACTCACTTACTCAGTCCCATGTCCCAAAGGACGTAGGGGGACATGAGAGAAGACCCAACAGAGATCTTTTCCCATGCTTCATGATCCTGTGTGGCTAGTAGAAGGTGTTGCAGGGGTTGGGCGGTCCAGTCTTTGATGTTGTCAACCCATGATTTCTTTTGGCGGCCTCTTCTTCTCTTGCCTTGGACTGTTCCTTGCAAGATGGTTTTTGCTAAGGTGTTGTGTCTTGTGGTGTGACCAAACCACATCAGTTTTCTCCTCTTCATGGTGGAGAGCAAAGGTTCTTGGGGGCCCACACGCTTTTTGATTTCTTCTTTCACATAGTTGTTGGTCTTGTGTTCTTTGTATGATATTTTGAGGAGTCTTCTGTGGCACTTGTTCTCGAATGCTTGGATTCTCCTCTCTAGCTATGCTGACAGAGTCCATGATTCACAGCCATATAGGAGGATAGATATCAGGAGGGATTTGTAAAGGTGATATTTGGTGCAGAAGCTGATGTTGTTGCTTCTGATGATCCTCTCGAGTCTGGCTAGAGCAGATGTTGCTGTTGCAATGCGAGCTTTCACTTCATTGTTTGATGTGCAATCTTTTGTTAGGATGGAGCCTAAGTATTTGAATTGGCTCACCTCTTCCAGTATTTCTCCATTCATCTTTATTTCCGTGCTGTCAATACTTGCACTGTTGACCATGATCTTTGATTTCTCTGTACTAATCTCCATGCTGTATGCGCTCGCTTGATCTGATAGACTATCTGTGAGGTTTTGCAGTTCTTATTTGCTGCCGCCCATGAGGTCAATGTCATCTGCAAATCTGAGGTTGCAAAGGGGTCTTCCACCAATGGAGATGGAAGTGTGGTGGTTTTGCAGTGTCTCTGTCATGATGTTTTCGAGGAAGAGGTTGAAGAGTACAGGTGAGAGAAGGCAGCCCTGACGGACCCCAACCGTGGTCTTGAAGAACTCGCCCAAGTGATTGTTCATGAAAACTGCACTTCTTGCGTTCTCGTACAGTGCCTTGATGACTTCAATGAGGCAGTTGTCAATGTTGAAGTGCCTGAGTACTTGCCAGAGACCGTCATGGCATATACCCTGTCAAACTGTCAAAGGCCTTTTTGAAATCTATGAAATTGTGATACAAGTCTTTTTGGTGTTGGAGATGTTTCTCTATCAGAATTCTCATATTGAAAATGTGTTCCATTGTTCTGCGTTTTGGTCTAAAGCCGGCTTGTTCTTCTGCCAGGAGTTTTTCCGCTTGGCTTTTCAGTCTGTTGAGGACTACCCACAGCATGATCTTGCTAGGATGGCTTATGAGACTGATGGTTCTGTAGTTCTGGCATTGCTTGAGGTTTCCTTTCTTTGGTAGGGGTATTACAAGAGTCTGTGTCAATTCTTCTGGCCATTCTTTGGTGCTGTGAATCTTCTGACAAAGTTCTGTGAATTGCCTTGCTGTTTCATTCCCTCCATTTTTTTTATGAGTTCAGCTGGGATGTTATCGATTCCAGGGTTCCCCTTCTTCAATTGTTTAATAGCTGTGTCTACTTCACACCTTAGTATTGGTGGGTCTTTATCTTGGTGTTCAGGGTGTTTGTCAGAAACGATGTTGGTATCTGGGCGTAGTGGATAGTTTATACAATTCCTCTCAGTATTCCGTCCAGCGTTGGAGGATGGCATTGCTTTCCGTTAAAAGATTTCCTTATTTGTCTTCAATAGCAGAGGCTTTAGGCTGTGTGGTTTTAGTTAGTGATTTCGTGTCGTACGCTGTTTTGCTGTTTCCCTTGGCCATTCCGACTTTGATGCTGTTGCACTGTTCTTCTATCCACGCTTCTTTGGCTTCTCTCATCTTTTTCCTCACTTCTCTGTGGCTATCCTTGTATTTGTTGTTGGCTTCTTGACTTGTGAACTTTTGTTTCTTAAGCTCTCTTCTTTTGTCGCAGAGGTCAAGAACCTCATTTGTCACCCAGGGTTGTTTCTTTGTTCTGCTTCTTCCTATTGTTTCTTCTGCTGCTGTCATTAGCACTTTTTTGATGTTGTTGGCTAGTGTGTCCACATCATTGTCGATGGCTGTGAGTGCAGCAACTTTCCTCCAATGTTGGCTTGGAAGATCTCAACGAGATGGGTATATGCATAGAATATGTTGGGGGGTGGGGGGGTGTTTGTTTGGGGTTTTTTGTTTGCTTGTTGTTGTTGTTGTTTTTTGGGGTGGGGTGGGGGTTGCATTTGGACAATATGATGGATTCCTTTTTCTTCTTCATACATATATTTTGGGGGGATTTTTTTTTGTCTTTGTTTTGGTACATATTTTGCTTGTTTGCTATTGTTCTTCTTTTTTATGCCCAGAGGTCTGGTTGTAGACAAGTGTTTGCTTATGCCATTACCCTCTTTAAATAACATTCATTTATTCATTCATTCATTCTCTCTCTCATGTTCTCTATATCTTGTTTGCCTTCCAGTGTGTGTGTGGTGTGTGTGTGTGTGTGTGCGTGCGCGCGCGCGCGTGCGTCTATGTGAGTATTGTTTTCCATGCAATTCTATATCAGCATGCATATTTTCCCTTCTTGTTACTTTTTTTTTGAGGGCTGGATTTAAAAAAGCATGTAGTGCTTAATCTATTACCCTCTGAAAAATAAAAATTGTTCAAATTGTTAAAAAATTGTTCAAATTGTTCAACCACTGTTGGGTCTTTGAATTTTTCCAGATCAAATCTTATGCGTGGGGTTTTTGGCTGTTGTTTTGCTTTCAGTTTCAGCTTGATGGTGGTAAGTACAAGGTCGTGGTCACTGCCAATGTCAGCTCCTGGGAATGTTCTTGTGTTTGCCTTGTTTATGCTGGATTTGAATCTTTGGGGTGACAGAATGTAGTCAATTTGATTGTGAATCAGACCATTTGGTGAGTGCCAGGCTGATGTTCTAGATGGTTTGTGAGGATGGAGTGTGTTAGCCAGAGTTAGTTTGTGCTTCTTTGCGAATTCCAGCAGCCGCTGTCCTCTTTCATTTGTTTCTCCTAGTCCAAAGCGTCCTGTGGTTCCTGTCCAGGTGTCATAGGCATCAGGTCCCACCTTAGCATTTCAGTCACCTTCCACAATAAGAATGTCTTTTATGGGCGTTTTGGAGATGACGTTTTCAAGTTGTTCATAGAATTCTTCTATCTGGTCATCATCGTAGTCAGATGTTGGAGCATACACTTGGATGATAGTGAGATTCTGGGGGTTTGCAGAAACTCTGATTGAGATGAATCTGCTGGATACTGGTGTGCAGCTGACGATGCTTGACACAATCTCTTTCCTGACAATGAAGCCTACTCCATGTTGATGTAGTTTCTCTTCTCCACTGTACCATTCTTGTGGCCATCTTGCGTGGTTGTTTCTCCGAAGCCAATTCATCTGACTTCCGCAAGCCCTAGGATGTCCCATTTATATCTTTTTAGTTCATGTGTGAGTTCCTGTACTCTTACTGTTTGGTATAGAGTCATCACATTCCATGTTCCGATGGTTACTCCTTTATTTGGAAGCTATAGAGTTGGTTCTGCTCCAGTAGCGCACTTGTCACTCCCACCCTGGAGGCTTGCAGTGGGTAGCGCGGTCGTTGTTGATCCGGGCCTCGACCGATCTGGCATGTCTTTCTGTTTTGTTTTTCTTATCATGTCCTTGCAGTGGGCTTGAGGAAGTTTGGTGGCGCCCATCTCCTCTCCAAGACTCCTACTGGTGAGTAAGAATGCACCAGCCCCTCACAACATTTTGCCCGCCAGTAGAAGCGGTTACCGGGGTGTGGGTGGGTTAAGGACCCGGACCCAGACATGAGAGTTGAGTGCCAAGTGAGGACCAGTACTCTCGTCCATCCCGAGGGATGCTACTGCCAGGTTTACAAAGGTACCACCTCTCCTTAAGCACCCCATACACCCCTAACAACAATAATGACAACAATAAATATCTAAGAAATGTTAAAGTAACGTATGATATCACATAACAAATGTCCGATAGGATTGTTCATTAAAGACTTTGTAATACGAAAATCCGAATTAATTTTTTAAAATAAACATCTTATCTAGTGATGTATCAGAAAAGGAGAGTAAGAACAGTTTTAAACTCTTTCACTAAAAAACGTACATGATGCTAGTAATACTCTCACCACAAAAATATTTGATATTTTTGCTATACTATTAATTGGTGGTAATTCATTCAGTTTTATCCGAAGAAAAAGCTTGTCTTTCTTGCCATAACAAAACGTGTATAGGTTTCAGAGTGATCAATATCCCTTAAAACAGGGGCAGTGAATAAAGATCTGTCTGAAAAGTGTTCTTTTGGATAGTAAGCTTCCCTCCCCCCCCCCCCCCCCCCCCCCCACTACTCCACGATGCCTCTTCTAGTAAGTGACAGCCCTCTTGTAAAATAAATAATGGAACATGTAGTTCTACAGAATCCTCTCCATGCTCTTGTAAAAATAATGGAACGTGTAGTTCTACAGAATCCTCTCCATGCTCTTGTAAAAAAAAGGAACGTGTAGTTCTACAGCATCCTCTCCATACTTACTTTATTTATTTATTTATTTATTTATTTATTTATTTATACCACTTTAAGTCACGAGATTTTTCTGCGTGAAATTCGGGCTGCTCTCCCCGGGGAGAGCACGTCGCCACAAGAGCAGCGCCACCCCTTTTAGGCCCATCACTCCCCCTGGAGCATAGGCCGCCGACAACAGTCTGCCAGAGTCCTCTGTCCTGGGCTATTCTCTCCAGCTGTCTCCAGGTATATCCCATCTTCCTGGTTTCTGCCTCAAGGTCGCGTCGCCAGGTGTTTCTTGGCCTTCCTCTTTTTCGTTTTCCCTGGGGGTTCCATGATAGTGCCTGCCTTGTGATGTTGCTGGCTGGCTTTCTCAGGGTGTGCCCGATCCATCCCCATCTCCTGTGCCGGATTTCATTCTCGGCTGGCAGCTGGTTGGTACGTTGCCACAGGTCTGGGTTGCTGATGGTGTCAGGCCAGTGGATCTGGAGGATTCGTCTCAGGCAGCTGTTGATGAAGGTCTGCACTTTCTTGATGGTGGTCTTTGTTGTCCTCCATGTCTCCGCTCCATATAGTAGGACTGACTTGACGTTGGAGTTGAACAGCCTGATCTTTGTGCGGGTCGACACCACCTTGGAGCTCTAAATGTTCTTCAGCTGCAAGTACGCTGCCCTCGCCTTGCCAATTCTTGCTCTGACGTCTGCGTCGCCCTGCATGTTAATGATGCTACCCAGGTACGTGAATGTCTCCACTTCTTCCAGCTCCTTCCCATTTAGTGTGACTGGGTCCTCACTCGCTGCGTTGATCTTGAGAATCTTGGTTTTGCCTTCATGGATCTTGAGACCAACTTGTAATGAGGTGGCTGCTAGCTCTGTAGTCTTGTCCTGCATCTGTTGGCGGCTGTGGGAAAGCAGGGCCAGGTCGTCTGCAAAGTCGAGATCATCCAGCTGGTCCCACAGTGTCCACTGGATTCCATTTCTTCTGAAGGGAAAGGGCAGGGCAGATAGGTAAGATTGAAAGGGCAGATAGGTAAGGGAGGATATGCAACTTTGTTTTTAGGGCTATGGACTGTGGTTTGTTATTGTTGATGTATCAAGTGAGTTGATAATTGAGTTTTGTAGATTGTTATTGATTGATGTTGTTTAACTGAATCTGGAAGGGAATTCCACAGCATAGGGCCTGAGTAAAGTAGACTAGATTTGAATAAGTCTATTCTCGGAATAGGGACACTAGGCTTTATAGTATTTCTGGATTGGTTTAGGGGGAATTTGTCTTTTAAGTATGATGGAACAGTTCCTGTCATGATCTTGAACATCATGACTCCTTTGTTATATTTTAGTCGTTGGTGTAAGGGGAGAATATTTAATTGAGTATAGTCAGCTTCTAATAAGCTTGTCTTTTTTAAAAGGACCAGTTTGAGAGCACGTTTATACAGACTCAGTAACGGTTTCATAGTGTTTGCACTAGCAGAATCCCACAGGGTAGAAGCATAGTCTATTGAGGATTGTATATAAGATTGGAAGAATAGTTCCCTTGAATGAAAGTCAAGAAAGTGCTTGATTTTAGAAAGTTGGTATACTCTTTGGGACATGTATTTGCATAGTTAAGATATGTGGTAGAACCAACTGAGATTTTCATCAATTGTTACCCCTAAAACCTTGTGGTGATGGGTTTGTTCAATTACTTCCTTTTTAATTTTGATGGGAGTAAGTTTGTGGGTTAAGTTTTGACGCTTTTGTCTAGTGGTAATAAGCATGCATTTTGTTTTTTGGGGGTGTATAGACATATGGCTTAGTTCGGTTCATTCAATAAGCTGATCAACACTTTTTTGTAATGCTTTTGCTAGAGAGATAGGGTTATTGTGGCTCGTATGAATAGTTGTGTCATCAGAAAATAGTTCGCATTTGGATTTGATGTGGAGAGGGAGGTCGTTTATGTATAGTGAGAAGAGAATGGGTCCTAGTATGGATCCTTGTGGTACTCCATAATTGATGGCTTGTAGTTTGGATGTAGTTGTGCCTATTGAGACACACTGTTGCCTGTTTTCTAGATAGGAAGCAAGTAGTTGTAAGGTATTGGTAGATAAATGGTACAGGTTTAGTTTTTTTATGAGAAGTGTGTGGTCAATTGTGTCAAAAGCTTTTTTGAGATCTACAAATAGTACTCCACAAAATGTATTGTCATTAATGTTTGATAGCCAGAGAGAGAGAGAGAGAGAGAGAGAGAGAGAGAAGAGAGAGAGAGAGAGAGAGAGAGAGAGAGAGAGAGAGAGAGAGAGAGAGAGAGAGAGAGAGAGAGAGAGAGAGAAAGAGAGAGAGATGAACTCGAACTCGAACTCGAACTTTCGAACTCGAACTTTTTATGAGAGTAAATGGATAAGCTCAGGGCTTTTTTACACCATGCTCTCAAAAAACAAAAACAAAAAACAAAAAAACCCCAACAACAACAACAAACCACCAAAAAAACAACAACAACCCAACAACAACACAACCCCCCCTCCTCTCCCCCCAAACAAACCCGCAAACAATCATTATCAACAGTTTTAAAGACACCAAAATGAAAATTCAAAATTGATTATTATAATCAAACACTATAAATGAGAACAAGATACAATGACAATGAATGTCATACAAGGGAAACAATGGAGAAGGACAGAAAAGCAAACAAACAAACAAACACAGACAAACAAGTATATATATTTTTAAAAACAAACAAACAAACAAACAAAAAACACCGACTCAGAAACTACATTACAGAGAGAGGCAGAAAGAGACAAAGAGACAGACAGGCAGACGGACATACAGACATCGGCAAAACAGCAAAGGACATAGAGAGTGAGGGGGAGGGGGGGGGGGGGGTTGGAGTGGCTTACAGAGTTATGGACAGTGTGAGGACAGAGATAGATCAACAGGGAAACGGACAATAAACAAAACAAAACAAAACAACAGCAAAGAGACGTGAAGAATGAAATCGCATTAAACATGAATTGTGTGCTAATGACTACTACAGATAATTAAACATGAATTGTGTGCTAATGACTACTAGAGATAAGGATTTCGAACACACAAATGAAATTCCAATCATAACATTTAAAAAAGATGTCTGTGATATCCTTTCTTAAATGAAGACAAACTAGGCTTCTGTTTTAGATAATCAGGGATATTGTTCCATAGCTTACTACCTGAGTAAACCAAGGATGACATGAATAAGTCTATCCTGGGGCGGGGAATAAATAGAATACTTTTACCTCGAATAACAAATAATATAACAAATTTATCATACAGATAGGATGGCGTAAGATTATTCATAATCTTGTACATGAATACGACTTTATTGAAATGGCATTTCTGATTTAATGGTAAAATATTGAATTTTTTGTAATCTTCATTTTGCAAAGATGATTTAAGGAGTATTAATTTCATGGAGCGTCTGTAAATACTCTCAAGTCGTTTTAAGCAGTTTTTACTCGCCAGGTCCCAACATGTTGAAGCATAATCAATATCTGGTTGTATGTATCCATAAAAGAACAACTTTCGAGTGTGCTCATCAAGGAAATGCTTTATTCTATTGAGCTGAAATATCTTTTGGGATAATTTCTTTGACAATATTGAAACATGGCTCGACCAGGAAAGATTATTGTCTACATTAAGGCCAAGCAATTTATGATTATTAACCTCTTCTACTATCTGATCATGAATTTTCAGACTTCTTGACATAGACTTAATATTTTGTTTTTTTTGTCTCGTTGTGATTACCATGAACTTAGATTTTTTAGGATGAAGAGCCATGTGGTTCAGAGAGAGAAGAGAGAGAGAGAGAGAGAGAGAGAGAGAGAGAGAAGGAGAGAGAAGAGAGAGAGAGAGGAGAGAGAGATAGAGAGAGAGAGAGAGAGAGAGAGAGAGAGAGAGAGAGAGAGAAGAGAAAGAACACTGAACACTGAAAAGTTTTATTGTACTTCGGCCTTGGGCCACTATACAAAACATGTTTGGGGGAGGGGGGAGGAAGGCATAGCAAAAAACATTTATAACCATTTCACATTTTCAATTCTGTAAGCAAAAAGAATTACTCCCAATATCTTCTAGTCATCACCATCCCCATCATCATCTTCAGCATTTACATAATCATCACCGTGAGCATCTTCATTGCCTATAACAGCAGCTGCAGCAAGTATATCAACATAACCATCATTACTTTCATCCTCTACATCATCATTATCAACATCATCATCTTCATCATCTACGCTATTTCCATCTTCTTCAACTGTATAGTCATTATCGTCACGATTATCATCTTCAATCTCTGCATCATGGTCATAATCATCATCTTCATCATCGTTTCCATCGTCATCTTTAATATATACATCATTGTCATCATCTTCATCTTCGACACCTACATCATAGTTACCGCCACCACTATCACCTTCAACAACCACGCCAAAGTTACTATCACCACCATCGTCACCTTTAGCATCTACATCAACATCACCTTCAGCATTTCCATCATCCTCGCCATCATCTTCCTAAACATCCACATCATCATTGTCCTTTCAAAAATAAATAGATAAATAATAAAAAGAAAAAAAAGGTTTTTCATCTCCATTTTTCCAAAACACAGGGCAGGGACAGAAATGAGAGGAAACAAGAGGAGAGAATCTTAGGTTTGAAATAAATGCGTCTTTAGGATGGATTTAAAAGCATCATAAGAAGGCTTTTGAGGAAGGGAGAGAGGGTGGTCATGCAAGATCACTGCACCAGAAACAGAGAAAGAGCGACGGCCAACAGTGGACTGGTTGAATCTAGGTATTCTTAAGCGCAAGGTATCTGGAGCGGAGGGAACGAGAAGGAGTGTACAAGTGGGGAGGTAGGAAGGTGCTGTTTTGTGGAGACATTTGTAACAGAGGGTACACTGAGCTATCCCGTTCCCCCATATATCGATACAGACGTGTGTGGGTATGTGTGTATGTATGATACTACTACTATCAACGTCTGTATTTGACCTTTGTGTTGATGTCATCATTAGTAGACATATCAACGTCTGTATTTGACCTTTGTATTGATGTCATCATTAGTAGACATATCAACGTCTGTATTTGACCTTTGTATTGATGTCATCATTAGTAGACATAATCTGATGCTTGTCCAAACTCACCACTTTCATCTTCAACCTCTCCACCTCCTTCAGATCTCCTTCAAGTTTGTTTGTTCAATGTGCAGTCTGTCTGTCCAAATGGAAAAGCCGACTACATATCTGATTTCATCTCTGAAAAAAACATTGACTTAACCTTCCTCACCGAAACTTGGCTTAAACCACATGGCCATGAGCCAAAAATAAAACAGCTGACTCCTCCTGGAATATAAAACCATTTCTTTCCCCGACTCTCTCGAGGAGGTGGGATTGCCATCATTCTCAAAGAACATATTGGAACCATCTCTTTCTTTCAGTCACAACCTTCAATTCTCACATGAATCTTTTGAAGTTTGCGAAATCAGTCTCAACCTACCTGGCCACTCTATTACTATCTGCTGCCTTTACCGTCCACCTCCCAGCCGTAAAAACAACCTAACATCTTCTCTTTTTCACCAAGAATTCCAGTCACTCCTCGACCACTACAACCTCTCTCCCCCTAAACTTATAATTCTTGGTGACTTCCAACTTCCATTTCGACAACCAGTCTTCTCCAGATGTCAAACGTCTTTCTCTTTCTCTGTCCAACCATTCTCTCTCTCAACTGGTAAACGAAGCAACGCACAGATCTGGTCATATTTTAGACTGGCTGATTACTAATGCTTCATTCAATCTTGTCACATCTGTTTCTGTCACTGACGAACTGCATTCTGATCATTCCGCCATTCTTTTCCATCTCAACATCATAAAACCTGTCAGAAAGAAGAAATATGTTACTCGTCGCAATCTTAAGGCCTTAGACATTCATACCTTCTCTTCACAAGCTTCCGAACGTTTTTCACAAACCTCTGACCACACTGACCTCTCTGATCACTATAACACTATTCTCCGCCAACTGCTTGATGAGCATGCACCTCCTACTGATCATCTCCTCCCTGACAGACCCTGTGCGCCATGGTATACCCAAGACATCTTGATAGCGAAGCGCAAACGCCGGCAACTAGAACGGCAGTGGCGGAAGTCAAAAACCGAAATCAACAATCAGCTTTTCCGAAAACAAATAAACAAAGTCAAACTCTTAATCCATTCAGCAAAGACAGACTACTACTCTTCCCAAATTCTCTGTGCTACATCCATAAAATCTCTTTTTTCCCTCACCTCAAATCTCCTTGGATCTGCAAAAACAACTCCTCTGCCTAACACCCACAGCCTGTCTGAACTTCCATCCATATTTTCTGCCTTCTTTTCAGACAAAGTTCGAAACATACGCTCCAGACTTGATCAAACTCAATTCCAGCCTGCGCCTCCTGACCCCCAGTTCACTGGCACTCCTCTTTTTTCCCTTTCCCATCCCACAAGTGAAAAAGAAATCATGACAATTCTGAAGAAAATGACTATAAAATCATGCGACCTTGATCCCATACCTGCTCCTGTTTTCTCACAATGCCTTCCACAACTTGTGCCTATTATCACTAAAATAGTAAACTCATCTCTTGTGTCAGGAAATTTTCCATCAGCTCTTAAAACAGCAATAGTCACACCTCTACTGAAAAAGCATGACCTCGATCCCAACATTCTGAAGAATTATAGGCCTGTCTCAAACTTACCCTTTGTCTCTAAAGTACCTGAAAAAGTTGTTCTCAAACAGCTCAACAGTCACCTTCATTCCAATGATCTTCTTCCCACTTTTCAGTCTGCCTATCGCCCCAACCACAGCACCGAAACCACCCTAGTCCATACTTTAGATACACTTCTACTTGCTTCTGATGCAGGAAAAATCTCCCTCTTCACTCTTCTTGACTTATCTGCAGCCTTTGATACCATAGATCATTCAATTCTTCTTTCTCGCCTCCAAAATACGTTTGGTATTAATGGCACAGCCCTCACCGGGTTTACTTCATACCTCACAGACGGGTTCCAGAAAGTTATTGTAAACAAAATTCAATCAAAACCCTGTCAAAATGGAACGTGGAGTCCCGCAGGGATCAGTCCTGGGCCCTGTTCTCTTTACTCTCTACACTGCTCCACTCTCACATATAATAAACAACCACCCTATTGATCATCATTTCTATGCCGATGATACTCAACTTGAGTGCAGCGATACTGTTGAAAACTTGCCTTCCCTCCTGAAAAATATGTCCTACTGCCTTCAAGACATTCAAAACTGGATGACTCAGAACAAGTTACAACTTAATCCCGATAAAACCGAAGCCATGCTCATAGGGACCAACATAAACTTTCCTCTATCACAAAAACTTCAATAGAATTCGGCAATACGTCAGTTCTTTGTCCAACTCTGTGAAGTATTTAGGAGTAGTTCTTGACAACACACTCTCTATGAAAAAATTCATCACCCAGACCTGCCAGTCTTGCTACTATCAATTACGGCGCATATGCGCGATTCGCAAGTATCTGTCCACTGATGCAACTTCCAGCTTGTCACATCTCTCATTCTTTCACGTTTAGACTACTGTAATTCTCTTTTGGCTGGCCTACCAGCATCATCTATCCACTCTCTTCAACGCATACAAAACTCTGCAGCTCGACTGGTCCTAAGAAAGAAAAAATCTGAACACATCACTCCTCTTCTGCGATCTCTTCACTGGCTGCCTGTCTCACAAAGACTGGAGTATAAAATCAATACCCTCTGTTTCAAATGTCTCCACAAATCTGCACCCTCTTATCTCTGTAACTGTCTTCACTGTACACTCCATCCCGTTCCCTTCGTTCAGCCGCAAGTACTTTGTGCTTTCGAACACCAGATTCAAACAAACCACTGTTGGCCGTCGCTCCTTCTCTGTTTCTGGGCCATCCACCTGGAATGACCTCCTCTTTCACTTGTCAAAAGCCTTCACTTGATTCCTTCAAATCCAGCCTCAAAACACACTTATTTCCTACCTGAGACTTTCCCCCCACATATCTGTCCCTAATTTTCAACAGCATCTTTCACCTAAGTGTTGTTCGTGTGTGTGTGTGTGTGTGTGTGTGTGTGTGTGTGTGTGTGTGTGTGTGTGTGTGCGTGTGCGTGCGTAGTGCGCGCGCATGGATTTGAAATTTGTTGCTCATTATGTTTAAGGAGAGTTGCATGCCTGTAAATGATTGAGTGCAAGCGCTTCGATTTGTTTGTTTTTTACATGATTCAGCGCTATATAAATTCCATATTTTATTATTATTATTATTAGACATATCAACGTCTGTATTTGACCTTTGTATTTATGTCATCATTAGCAGACATATCAACGTCTGTATTCGACCTTTGTAATGATGTCATCATTAGTAGACATATCAACGTTTGTATTCGACCTTTGTAATGATGTCATCATTAGTAGACATATCAACGTTTGTATTTGACCTTTGTAATGATGTCATCATTAGTAGACATATCAACGTTTGTATTCGACCTTTGTAATGATGTCATCATTAGTAGACATATCAACGTTTGTATTCGACCTTTGTAAGATGTCATCATTAGTAGACATATCAACGTTTGTATTCGACCTTTGTAATGATGTCATCATTAGTAGACATATCAACGTTTGTATTCGACCTTTGTAATGATGTCATCATTAGTAGACATATCAACGTTTGTATTCGACCTTTGTAATGATGTCATCATTAGTAGACATATCAACGTTTGTATTCGACCTTTGTAATGATGTCATCATTAGTAGACATATCAACGTCTGTATCTTTCCTTTCCTGACACAAACATGGCAATTCTTTATTATTGCCACTGACCTCTCTGAACTGCACATATGGGCAAAATACCCTAACCTCATCCCCCTCCCTCCTTCCCAAAAACATAAGACCAAACTGTAAGAAACAAACAGAAAAGCCAAAGCAAAACAAACACGCAGCCAGTCGTCTAGTCAAACGAATAAACTAACATCAGCAACAGCAAACGAGCAACAATAACAAACACCAAAGTAAAAACAAACAACAAACAACAAACAAGTAACCAACAACAACAAACGACAAACAAGTAACAAACAACAAACAAACAACTAACAAAGAAACAAGAAAGTAACAAACAACAAACAACAGACCAGCAACAAACAAATAACAACAAACAGATAACAAACAAGCAACAAACAAATAACAAACAAGGAAAAAAACAAAAAATATTCGTCAACAAAAAAGCAAACATCAATTGACACACTGACAAGCAAATGACAGCTTTGGAAAAGTGACGTCATACTTACGTGAATGACAGGCCGCGTCATCACAGAGTCTGTGTGACGTCTCTGTGGAACCCAGACCAAGACATAGTCGGATTCAATGTATTCCGGGGGATTCTGCAACAACAACAACAGACAGGCAGGACATGACCATCCCTATTATCATGATGAGGATGATCATCATCGTGGAGATGGGCAGGCAACACACACACACCCAGACGTAGTCTGAGTCGGAGTACATTGGAATCTTCTATAACAGCGCACATGACGACAGTGCTAGTTATGATAGCGGTGGCGTTGGTGTTGATCGTAGTGGCAGTGAGGATGATGAAGATGGTGGTGGTGATGATGATAATAATAATAATAATAATGATATAAAATAATAATATAATAATAATAATAATGATGATGATGAAGATGGTGGTGGTGGTGGTGATGACGATAATAATAATAATAATAATGATGATGATAATAATAATAATAATAATAATAATAATGATGATGATGATGATGGTGGTGGTGGTAGTGATGATGATGATAATAATAGTGATGATGGTGGTGGTGGTGGTGGTGGTGGTGGTGGTGATGGTGGTGACAGTGACGACGACGATGATGATGGTGGTTCTTTTTTATAATGCAGCCGGCGCTACGGCCACAGCCATGGTGACGTCAGTGAGGCAGTGACTGAAGCCTGCAGAGACAGCAGCCCTGAAGCCTGCAGAGACAGCAGCCCTGAAGCCTGCAGAGACAGCAGCCCTGAAGCCTGCAGAGACAGCAGCCCTGAAGCCTGCAGAGACAGCCCTGAAGCCTGAGCGTGAGCAGAGGCCAATGCCGCCATCCACCCCCCTCCCCCCCCCCCCCCCCCCCCCCCCGTGTCTGTGATGATGTCACCACCAGGGCCTGCAGGACGCTGGCACACACAGCACCTCACACAGTGACGGAGGCGGCGACAGCAGCAGCAGCAGCAGCAGCAGCAGCAGCAGCAACAACAGCAAAGGCTGGACAGATTTAGAGAGATAAGGAAGAAGTGGCGAGGCTTGCTTGAATAAAAACCCAAACAACCCCCCCAAAAATCTACGCGTTTTTGAAAAAAAATGGCAAGTCTTGTCGGAAAACGAATGGAAAGACTTTCTTAAAAAAATGGCGAGGCTAGCTGGGAGAAAATGACAAGAATTGCTTAAAAAATCGAGGACCCCCAGTCATGGTTGCATGAAAAACTAGACGCAAAGTGGCCCGACTTGCAAAACAAAACAACAAAACCCTGGCCAGCTTTCTGACACAGAAACAGTAGAAAGAACTGGCCAGACTAGTTTGAGAACAAACATGGCCAGAACTGCTTCAAACACCGGGCCAGATTTTCTGGAATTAAATGGAAACACCGGGTAAAAAGTGCTTAGAAAAGTAGAAAACAAATGGCCTGGATTGCTCGGAGGAAAGGGTCACGATGACTTGGGAGAAAATGGCCATGACTGCTGGGGAAAAATAGTTCAGGATTTCTAGAGAAAAAAAGGAAAAAAACATTAAAAGTGGTAATGCTTGCAAGCAAAGAGTGAGACAAAAACTGACCATCAGACTTGCTTGAAACAGCGCCAGAAAAGCAACAAGGCTTCCATGATAGGAACTGGAAGACTCCCTTCACAAAGAGAAGCAAAGAAAAGGAAAGAAAAGAAAAGAGAGACAACATGGCCTGGTGTGTTTGAGCGAAGCTGTCAGGGTATTGCCCTGAAGACGGCAGGACAGAGGCGCCACAGCTGAAAGACAAAAAAGCAGCAAGGCAATGCCAGCATGTCCAGCCCCCAGCTTGTCCCAGACTGAGAACACCTGTTTGTGCTGAAGGAAGGTGGCAGGTATGTAGAGGCTGAGGTCCGCTGCTCATGGACCTCGACATGATCCGAGCTGCACCTGGTCACTGCTTTGCCTGGTGCCAGCAGTCGTCAGGGAGGGAGAATGCTCATCACCTCCAGGGGGGCACAGCCTGGGGTCAGAGCGCTGCGCTCCTGATCTGATGAAGGCCCGGGGTCGAGCCGCCAGGGAGGAGCAAGTCTTCGTCAACTGTTGACCCCGGAGTTCGCGCCAGTGCTGACCCCCTCCCCTGGCAATCTTTCCCCTGAACCTAGAAACCAAGGCTCCGTGTGCAAACGCACGCAGAACATCTTGCACACACAGTAAAAAAACGTTCGGCCTTGGGGAAGATGACTTCGTGCCCATGGGAGCGGATGACAAACTGTAAAAATGGCAGGCAGGCAGGCAGGCAGGCAGGCAGGCAGGCAGGCAGGCAGGCAGACAGGCAGGCAGGCAGGCAGGCAGGCAGGCAGGCAGGCAGGCAGGCAGGCCTGAAGTCGGAATGCAGCTGCCTTAAGGGGGTAAAACGGTGGCCGATGCAAAATGTGACCAGTGATGAAGCCGCTGCTGTAGCCAGGAACGGAAAAAGACTACACGCTCAGCGATGTGGCAGACCCCTGCCCTCATCTCTGTACATATATATATCTATATATCTATATATCTATATATATATCTATATCTATATCTATATATATATATATATATCGACACATGTCCTTCCTACACACATTTGTCAAATGTGAAAGTTCTCTCTCTCTCTCTCTCTCTCTCTCTCTCTCTCTCTCTCTCACACACACACACACACACACACACACACACACACACACACACACACACACACACACAACACACACACACACACACACACACACAACACACACACACAGGCACACACACACACACACGGACGCGCGCGCTCGCAGAAAAATTATTATAATAACATAATAATAATAATAATTATTATTATTATAAATGGAACTTATATAGCGCTATATCTTGCAAAGACAAATCAAAGCGCATGCATTCAACCTAATCCGACACAGTCATGCAATCAATGATAAACAATCAATAGTTTAAACAAACAGATATTACAAACATGGTGCGCTGCAGACAAAATCTATGAAATAGAATTTCAATAGTCAAATGTTTGATAGGACATGGGTTAGTGAAGGTGGGATAGTTCTGATATGAAGCAGGAGGGGGGAAATCTTAGGTTTGAAATAAATATCAACAGGATCAGGAAGAAGAAACAACAATGACAACAACAGTAACAACAAGATCAAGAAGTGTGTCAACACCAACAACAGTAGCAACAACAGCAGTAACGACAACACAACAGCATCGACGATGACAACAACGAAAATGATAAGGACGATAGGAAGTAACAAAACAGTTATAGTTTTATCCATCACGAACTGACCGACTGACTGACTGACTGACTGGTTTATTGGATCACTAAATGACAAATGGGGACGGGATAGCTCAGTGGTCGGAGCACTCGCTTTCCCCCAGCCAAGTTAAGCAGCGTCGAGCGTGGTTACCAGTTGGATGGGTGACCGTTTGCGTGCCTTGGCTTCAGTACAGTTCCCCCAGTTCACCCAGCTGTAAATGGGTACCTGCCCTCTTTAGGGTCAGGGAAGGTAAAGCAGCGAGGGTAAGGAGATGGGCGCCGCCCTCAATATGCTGGCCCTAGAGAAGTGAGGTCTCTGACGCCTCGCTCCCCTACGACCTTATAGGTTATGGGACACCTTTACCTTTTTAAATGACAAATTTAATGACTGACTGACTGACTCACTGACTCATTCAACCAGTGACTGACTTGCTGACCCCCTCCCTCATTGATTGACTTACTGACTCACTCACTGTCTTAGCTGACTCACTCACTGTCTTAGCTGACTCACTCACTGTCTTAGCTGACTCATTCCCTCTCTAGCCAACAAACTATCCATTTTGAACAACCTTGCGGTTCCTTCGGACAGATTCTTCAAACGTGTTTCCTCCAAGCACTCAGTGTGGTATTCTGAAAGGTGACTGTTCCATTAATGGGCATCACTTTGGTTGATTTGGCATTGGTCTTAAGGCCAGCAGTGTTGCCCTCTGCATGGACTCTGTAGAGAAGTCTTCTACTGCTTGTGACATCACTGACCATGGTGCTGTGTCATCAGCATACCCAAGGTCAGTGATGTTTCTTCCTCCTATATTCTTCTTCGTCAGACGCTCAGACACCAGGCGTGGTTGTCTGTCATATCAGCAAAAATGCGTTGCGCTGCCGTTAACCGCCTGACAAGTCAGGCCCAGTGCATCCAACTTTGGCATGGGAGAGAATTGTTACCTTTTAAGTCTTTCTGAAAAACGGAAGGACAATGGATCAAGACGGCAGAAAATAAATATGAAGGGGGTGATAGGAAGAAAAGGAACCGGGAAGGAAAAAAGAGAAGGATAGAAAAGAGGAGATTCCTAGCACAGCATTTCCAGAAGGTGGCGATGCTGTTTACACTGACAGTCCCCCAACACCCCGGGGGGGGGGGGGGGGTCTCCTGTAACAGTGACCACGTCATGCATTTGAGAGGCCCACTTCTGACATTGGGATAAAGAGATCACCTCTCTCCCTCCCTCCAGTGGACAGTATAATTATGGACAATGCAGACTACAGCGTATCTCACACTGGACAGTATGTGGTCATCAGAGGTCTGTGAGTTGACCAGGGCTGTGCCAGAACTGATCAGAGATGGAGGAAAGCTTCAGCCAGCAGTTTCATTGCTGCCTTCCTTCAGCAAGCCACCATGGGGATGGCTGCTCAACCCTTCAAGCTACTTACCAAGCTAATCACCAATCCAGCCACCTGCCCTACTAGCAATCGACCAAGCTATTTACCAAGCTAGTCACCAATCCAGCCACCTGCCCTACTAGCAATCGACCAAGCTATTTACCAAGCTAGTCACCAATCCAGCCACCTGCCCTACTAGCAATCGACCAAGCTATTTACCAAGCTAGTCACCAATCCAGCCACCTGCCCTACTAGCAATCGACCAAGCTACTTACCAAGCTAATCACCAATCCAGCCACCTGCCCTACTAGCAATCGACCAAGCTATTTACCAAGCTAGTCACCAATATGGCCACCTCCTGTATCAGCCATCAGCCAAGCTATTTATAAAGCTAGTCACCAATATGGCCACCTCCTGTATCAGCCATCAGCCAAGCTATTTATCAAGCAGACGAGCAGATGATCCACAGTTCAGGGTTGATCGGAACCAAGGGGCTAATGTTGAAGTAAGCGTGAACAATCCCTTGGCCAAACACTGGAGCGCAAATGCCATGGCCAGCACCTTTCACAGTGAGTGCTTCTCCACATGGAGTGGCGTTTTAGCTCAGAGAAAAAGGGGCAGAGCACAAAGCCTGCTCCACATGGAGTGGCGCTGCATGGACCAAACAGCTGGTTCCGTGTACAGCCGCCCCTTCAGTTCAAAGTGTAGTGACCTGGCCACTGGAGCAGGTGGTTGTGTGCTTGGCTGTGCAGAGTCCACAGTCCAGGGGTGGGGTGTTGGTGCTTTGTGCTGTGTTCAAGCCACCAGACAGTGGGTGTGTGCTTTGTGCTGTTTTCAAGCCACCAGGCAGGGGAGAGTGTGCTGTCTGTGCTGTGTTAAGCCACCAACAGTGGGTCCGTGTAGCTTTGTTCTGTGTTCAAGCCACAGGCAGGTGGGGTGTGTGCTTTGTGCTGTGTTCAAGCCACCAGACAGGTGGGGTGTGTGCTTTGTGCTGTGTTCAAGCCACCAGACAGGTGGGGTGTGTGCTTTGTGCTGTGTTCAAGCCACCAGGCAGGTGGGGTGTGTGCTTTGTGCTGTGTTCAAGCCACCAGGCAGGTGGGGTGTGTGCTTTGTGCTGTGTTCAAGCCACCAGACAGGTGGGGTGTGTGCTTTGTGCTGTGTTCAAGCCACCAGACAGGTGGGGTGTGTGCTTTGTGCTGTGTTCAAGCCACCAGACAGGTGGGGTGTGTGCTTTGTGCTGTGTTCAAGCCACCAGACAGGCGGGGTGTGTGCTTTGTGCTGTGTTCAAGCCACCAGACAGGTGGGGTGTGTGCTTTGTGCTGTGTTCAAGCCACCAGACAGGTGGGGTGTGTGCTTTGTGCTGTGTTCAAGCCACCAGACAGGTGGGGTGTGTGCTTTGTGCTGTGTTCAAGCCACCAGACAGCAGGACTGCGGACCAAGGGCACTGAAGTCCACCCGTCTTCACCCCTCGGCTGTAACTACGTCCATCGGAAAAATGCAAAGAGCAGATTATTTCTCATTAATTGTCTTTTTTCGTGTGTACCTCAGTCTTTTTGTTTCATAATTAAAATCATCATAATCATCAGTCCCGTGACCTTGGCGGTCGTGGAGGAGACACGAAAGACGATGCCGTGGTAAGCCTCCTCCATCCATCTCGGTCCTCGGCTCTGCGCAGTAGTGCCGAGTCATTCATCCTGGTCCATTCTCTGATGTTGTCCATCGGATGCAGCTGAGCTTTCTGTGAGGAGGTCATAATTAACAAAGAGTTATAATTACTGGTTTTCTCCTCTCGTTTCTCTTTCCCTAACTCTAACTCTAGCTCTGTCTGTCTGTCTGTCTGTCTCTCCCTATATTCTTTTTTGCTAGATGGAAGGATGTAACAAAAGCAATTAATACTTATTCTATTATCCACTTTAAAAAAATTCATTCTCTTTGTGTTATCTGACTCTCTTCCAATAAAGAAACTGTTTCAGGATAGAAGACGACTGGCGAAGATTCAGCAAATTACAGTTTGTTGGGCACAACGCCTTCCGCTTCTAAAGTCGGGCCACCATGACACTCTGATTCAGTCACCACCATGACACTCTGATTCAGTCACCACCATGACACTCTGATTCAGTCACCACCATGACACTCTGATTCAGTCACCACCATGACACTCTGATTCAGTCACCACCATGACACTCTGATTCAGTCACCACCATGACACTCACCGATTCAGTCACCACCATGACACTCACCGATTCACTCACCACCATGACACTCACTGATTCACTCACCAACATGACACTCACTGATTCACTCATCAACACGACACTCACTCATTCACTCACCAAACCGCTTACGTTCTACTCAGCCAAATAAGTACACAGTATGTATGCATGCATGCAAGTATACCAGCTCTTGTGCTTGCATATACACCACAAGGGCATACACACGCGATCGTGTGCTTACCTCGTCTATACACCACAAGCGCATACACACGCGATCGTGTGCTTACCTCGTCTATACACCACAAGCGCATACACACGCGATCGTGTGCTTACCTCGTCTATACACCACAAGCGCATACACACGCGATCGTGTGCTTACCTCGTCTATACACCACAAGCGCATACACACGCGATCGTGTGCTTACCTCGTCTATAAAACGCTACACACATGGACGCATACACACAACCGATCGTGTGCTTACCTCGTCTATACACCACAAGCGCATACACACGCGATCGTGTGCTTACCTCGTCTATACACCACAAGCGCATACACACGCGATCGTGTGCTTACCTCGTCTATACACCACAAGCGCATACACACGCGATCGTGTGCTTACCTCGTCTATACACCACAAGCGCATACACACGCGATCGTGTGCTTACCTCGTCTATACACCACAAGCGCATACACACGCGATCGTGTGCTTACCTCGTCTATACACCACAAGCGCATACACACGCGATCGTGTGCTTACCTCGTCTATACACCACAAGCGCATACACACGCGATCGTGTGCTTACCTCGTCTATACACCACAAGCGCATACACACGCGACTGTGTGCTTACCTCGTCTATACACCACAAGCGCATACACACGCGATCGTGTGCTTACCTCGTCTATACCCACAAGCGCATACACACGCGATCGTGTGCATTACCTCGTCTATACACCACAAGCGCATACACACGCGATCGTGTGCTTACCTCGTCTATACACCACAAGCGCATACACACGCGATCGTGTGCTTACCTCGTCTATACACCACAAGCGCATACACACGCGATCGTGTGCTTACCTCGTCTATACACCACAAGGCATACACACGCGATCGTGTGCTTACCTCGTCTATACACCACAAGGGCATAACCACGCGATCGTGTGCTTACCTCGTCTATACACCACAAAGCGCATACACACGCGATCGTGTGCTTACCTCGTCTATACACCACAAGCGCATACACACGCGATCGTGTGCTTACCTCGTCTATACACCACAAGCGCATACACACGCGATCGTGTGCTTACCTCGTCTATACAACCCCAAGCGCATACACACGCGATCGTGTGCTTACCTCGTCTATACACCACAAGCGCATACACACGCGATCGTGTGCTTACCTCGTCTATACACCACAAGCGCATACACACGCGATCGTGTGCTTACCTCGTCTATACACCACAAGCGCATACACACGCGATCGTGTGCTTACCTCGTCTATACACCACAAGCGCATACACACGCGATCGTGTGCTTACCTCGTCTATACACCACAAGCGCATACACACGCCATCGTGTGCTTACCTCGTCTATACACCACAAGCGCATACACACGCCATCGTGTGCTTACCTCGTCTATACACCACAAGCGCATACACACGCCATCGTGTGCTTACCTCGTCTATACACCCAAAGCGCATACACACGCCATCTGTGTGCTTACCTCGTCTATAAAACCACAAGCGCATACACACGCCATCGTGTGCTTACCTCGTCCCATACACCACAAGCGCATACACACGCCATCGTGTGCTTACCTCGTCTATACACCACAAGCGCATACACACGCCATCGTGTGCTTACCTCGTCTATACACCACAAGCGCATACACACGCCATCGTGTGCTTACCTCGTCTATACACCACAAGCGCATACACACGCCATCGTGTGCTTACCTCGTCTATACACCACAAGCGCATACACACGCCATCGTGTGCTTACCTCGTCTATACACCACAAGCGCATACACACGCCATCGTGTGCTTACCTCGTCTATACACACAAGCGCATACACACGCCATCGTGTGCTTACCTCGTCTATACACCACAAGCGCATACACACGCCATCGTGTGCTTACCTCGTCTATACACCACAAGCGCATACACACGCCATCGTGTGCTTACCTCGTCTTAACACCACAAGCGCATACACACGCCATCGTGTGCTGACCTCGTCTATACACCACAAGCGCATACACACAGCCATCGTGTGCTGACCTCGTCTATACACCACAAGCGCATACACACGCGATCGTGTGCTGACCTCGTCTATACACCACAAGCGCATACACACGCGATCGTGTGCTGACCTCGTCTATACACCACAAGCGCATACACACGCGATCGTGTGCTGACCTCGTCTATACACCACAAGCGCATACACACGCGATCGTGTGCTTACCTCGTCTATACACCACAAGCGCATACACACGCGATCGTGTGCTTACCTCGTCTATACACCACAAGGCATACACACGCGATCGTGTGCTTACCTCGTCTATACACCACAAGGCATACACACCGATCGTGTGCTTACCTCGTCTATACACCACAAGCGCATCACACGCGATCGTGTGCTTACCTGTCTATTACACCACAAGCGCATACACACGCGATCGTGTGCTTACCTCGTCTATACACCACAAGCGCATACACACGCGATCGTGTGCTTACCTCGTCTATACACCACAAGCGCATACACACGCGATCAAGTGCTTACCTCGTCTATACACCACAAGCGCATACACACGCGATCGTGTGCTTACCTCGTCTATACACCACAAGCGCATACACACGCGATTCGTGTGCTTACCTCGTCTATACCCACAAGCGCATACACACGCGACATCGTGTGCTTACCTCGTCTATACACCACAAGCGCATACACACGCGATCGTGTGCTTACCTCGTCTATACACCACAAGCGCATACACACGCGATCGTGTGCTTACCTCGTCTATTACACCACAAGCGCATACACACGCGATCGTGTGCTACCTCGTCTATACACCACAAGCGCATACACACGCGATCGTGTGCTTACCTCGTCTATACACACAAGCGCATACACACGCGATCGTGTGCTTACCTCGTCTATACACCACAAGCGCATACACACGCGATCGTGTGCTTACCTCGTCTATACACCACAAGCGCATACACACGCGATCGTGTGCTTACCTCGTCTATACACCACAAGCGCATACACACGCGATCGTGTGCTTACCTCGTCTATAACACCACAAGCGCAAATACACACGCGATCGTGTGCTTACCTCGTCTATACACCACAAGCGCATACACACGCGATCGTGTGCTTACCTCGTCTATACACCACAAGCGCCATACACACGCGATCGTGTGCTTACCTCGTCATATAAAACCACAAGCGCATACACACGCGATCGTGTGCTTACCTCGTCTATACACACAAGCGCATACACACGCGATCGTGTGCTTACCTCGTCTAACCCACAAGCGCATACACACGCGATCGTAGTGTGCTTACCTCGTCTATACACCACAAGCGCATACACACGCGATCGTGTGCTTACCTCGTCTATACACCACAAGCGCATACACACGCGATCGTGTGCTTACTCGTCTATACACCACAAGCGCATACACACCGATCGTGTGCTTACCTCGTCTATACACCACAAGCGCATACACACGCGATCGTGTGCTTACCTCGTCTATACACCACAAGCGCATACACACGCGATCGTGTGGCTTACCTCGTCTATACACCACAAGCGCATACACACGCGATCGTGTGCTTAACCTCGTCTATACACCACAAGCGCATACACACGCGATCGTGTGCTTACCTCGTCTATACACCACAAGCGCATACACACGCGATCGTGTGCTTACCTCGTCTATACACCACAAGCGCATACACACGCGATCGTGTGCTTACCTCGTCTATACACCACAAGCGCATACACACGCGATCGTGTGCTTACCTCGTCTATACACCACAAGCGCATACACACGCGATCGTGTGCTTACCTCGTCTATACACCACAAGCGCATACACACGCGATCGTGTGCTTACCTCGTCTATACACCACAAGCGCATACACACGCGATCGTGTGCTTACCTCGTCTATACCACCACAAGCGCATACACACGCGATCGTGTGCTTACCTCGTCTATACACCACAAGCGCATACACCACGCGATCGTGTGCTTACCTCGTCTATACACCACAACGCATACACACGCGATCGTGTGCTTACTCGTCTATACACACAAGCGCTACACACGCGATCGTGTGCTTACCTCGTCTATACACCACAAGCGCATACACACGCGATCGTGTGCTTACCTCGTCTATACACCACAACGCATACACACGCGATCGTGTGCTTACCTCGTCTATACACCACAAGCGCATACACACGCGATCGTGTGCTTACCTCGTCTATACACACAAGCGCATACACACGCGATCGTGTGCTTACCTCGTCTATACACCACAAGCGCATACACACGCGATCGTTGTGCTTACCTCGTCTATACACCACAAGCGCATACACACGCGATCGTGTGCTTACCTCGTCTATACACCACAAGCGCATACACACGCGATCGTGTGCTTACCTCGTCTATACACCACAAGCGCATACACACGCGATCGTGTGCTTACCTCGTCTATACACCACAAGCGCATACACAACGCGATCGTGTGCTTACCTCGTCTATACACCACAAGCGCATACACACGCGATCGTGTGCTTACCTCGTCTATACACCACAAGCGCATACACACGCGATCGTGTGCTTACCTCGTCTATACACCCACAAGCGCATACACACGCGATCGTGTGCTTACCTCGTCTATACACCACAAGCGCATACACACGCGATCGTGTGCTTACCTCGTCTATACACCACAAGCGCATACACACGCGATCGTGTGCTTACCTCGTCTATACACCACAAGCGCATACACACGCGATCGTGTGCTTACCTCGTCTATACACCACAAGCGCATACACACGCGATCGTGTGCTTACCTCGTCTATACACCACAAGCGCATACACACGCGATCGTGTGCTTACCTCGTCTATACACCACAAGCGCATACACACGCGATCGTGTGCTTACCTCGTCTATACACCACAAGCGCATACACACGCGATCGTGTGCTTACCTCGTCTATACACCACAAGCGCATACACACGCGATCGTGTGCTTACCTCGTCTATACACCACAAGCGCATACACACGCGATCGTGTGCTTACCTCGTCTATACACCACAAGCGCATACACACGCGATCGTGTGCTTACCTCGTCTATACACCACAAGCGCAATACACACGCGATCGGTGCTTACCTCGTCTATACACACAAGCGCATACACACGCGATCGTGTGCTTACCTCGTCTATACACCACAAGCGCATACACACGCGATCGTGTGCTTACCTCGTCTATACACCACAAGCGCATACACACGCGATCGTGTGCTTACCTCGTCTATACACCACAAGCGCATACACACGCGATCGTGTGCTTACCTCGTCTATACACCACAAGACGCATACACACGCGATCGTGTGCTTACCTCGTCTATACACCACAAGCGCATACACACGCGATCGTGTGCTTACCTCGTCTATACACCACAAGCGCATACACACGCGATCGTGTGCTTACCTCGTCTATACACCACAAGCGCATACACACGCGATCGTGTGCTTACCTCGTCTATACACCACAAGCGCATACACACGCGATCGTGTGCTTACCTCGTCTATACACCACAAGCGCATACACACGCGATCGTGTGCTTACCTCGTCTATACACCACAAGCGCATACACACGCGATCGTGTGCTTACCTCGTCTATACACCACAAGCGCATACACACGCGATCGTGTGCTTACCTCGTCTATACACCACAAGCGCAACACACGCGGATCGTGTGCTTACCTCGTCTATACACCACAAAGCGCATACACACGCGATCGTGTGCTTACCTCGTCTATACACCACAAGCGCATACACACGCGATCGTGTGCTTACCTCGTCTATACACCACAAGCGCATACACACGCGATCGTGTGCTTACCTCGTCTATACACCACAAGCGCATACACACGCGATCGTGTGCTTACCTCGTCTATACACCACAAGCGCATACACACGCGATCGTGGTGCTTACCTCGTCTATACACCACAAGCGCATACACACGCGATCGTGTGCTTACCTCGTCTATACACCACAAGCGCATACACACGCGATCGTGTGCTTACCTCGTCTATACACCACAAGCGCATACACACGCGATCGTGTGCTTACCTCGTCTAATACACCACAAGCGCATACACACGCGATCGTGTGCTTACCTCGTCTATACACCACAAGCGCATACACACGCGATCGTGTGCTTACCTCGTCTATACACCACAAGCGCATACACACGCGATCGTGTGCTTACCTCGTCTATACACCACAGCGCATACACACGCGATCGTGTGCTTACCCTCGTCTATACACCACAAGCGCATACACACGCGATCGGTGCTTACCTCTCTATAACCTCAAGCGATACACTCGATCGGTTACACTCTCTATACACACAGCGCATACCACGCGATCGTGTGCTTACCTCGTCTATACACCACAAGCGATACACACGCGATCGTGTGCTTACCTCGTCTATACACCACAAGCGCATACACAAAGCCGATCGTGGTGCTTACCTCGTCTATACACCACAAGTCGCATACACACGCGATCGTGTGCTTACCTCGTCTATACACCACAAGCGCATACACACGCGATCGTGTGCTTACCTCGTCTTATACACCACAAGCGCATACACACGCGATCGTGTGCTTACCTCGTCTATACACCACAAGCGCATACACACGCGATCGTGTGCTTTACCTCGTCTATAACACCACAAGCGCATACACACGCGAATCGTGTGCTTACCTCGTCTATACACCACAAGCGCATACACACGCGATCGTGTGCTTACCTCGTCTATACACCACAAGCGCATACACACGCGATCGTGTGCTTACCCTCGTCTATACACCACAAGCGCATACACACGCGATCGTGTGCTTACCTCGTCTATACACCACAAGCGCATACACACGCGATCGTGTGCTTACCTCGTCTATACACCACAAGCGCATACACACGCGATCGTGTGCTTACCTCGCTATACACCACAAGCGCATACACACGCGATCGTGTGCTTACCTCGTCTATACACCACAATGGCATACACACGCGATCGTGTGCTTACCTCGTCTATACACCACAAGCGCATACACACGCGATCGTGTGCTTACCTCGTCTATACACCACAAGCGCATACACCACGCGATCGTGTGCTTACCTCGTCTATACACCACAAGCGGCATACACACGCGAATCGTGTGCTTACCTCGTCTATACACCACAAGTCGCATACACACGCGATCGTGTGCTTACCTCGTCTATTACACCACAAGCGCATACACACGCATCGTGTTGCTTACCCGTCTATACACCACAAGGGCATACACACGCGATCGTGTGCTTACCTCGTCTATACACCACAAGTGCATACACACGCCATCGTGTGCTTACCTCGTCTATACACCACAAGCGCATACACACGCCATCGTGTGCTTACCTCGTCTATACACCACAAGCGCATACACACGCCATCGTGTGCTTACCTCGTCTATACACCACAAGCGCATACACACGCCATCGTGTGCTGACCTCGTCTATACACCACAAGCGCATACACACGCCATCGTGTGCTGACCTCGTCTATACACCACAAGCGCATACACACGCCATCGTGTGCTGACCTCGTCTATACACCACAAGCGCATACACACGCCATCGTGTGCTTACCTCGTCTATACACCACAAGCGCATACACACGCCATCGTGTGCTACCTCGTCTATACACCACAAGGCATACACACGCCATCGTGTGCTTACCTCGTCTATACACCACAAGTCGCATACACACGCCATCGTGTGCTTACCTCGTCTATACACCACAAGTGCATACACACGCCATCGTGTGCTTACCTCGTCTATACACCACAAGTGCATACACACGCCATCGTGTGCTTACCTCGTCTATACACACAAGTTGCATACAACACGCCATCGTGTGCTTACCTCGTCTATACACCACAAGCGCATACACACGCATCGTGTGCTGACCTCGTCTATACACCACAAGCGCATACACACCGCCATCGTGTGCTGACCTCGTCTATACACCACAAGCGCATACACACGCCATCGTGTGCTGACCTCGTCTATACACCACAACGCATACACACGCCATCGTGTGCTTACCTCGTCTATACACCACAAGCGCATACACACCCATCGTGTGCTACCTCGTCTATACACCACAAGTGCATACACACGCCATCGTGTGCTTACCTCGTCTATACACCACAAGTGCATACACACGCCATCGTGTGCTGACCTCGTCTATACACCACAAGTGCATACACACGCCATCGTGTGCTGACCTCGTCTATACACCACAAGTGCATACACACGCCATCGTGTGCTGACCTCGTCTATACACCACAAGCGCATACACACGCCATCGTGTGCTGACCTCGTCTATACACCACAAGCGCATACACACGCCATCGTGTGCTTACCTCGTCTATACACCACAAGCGCATACACGCATCGTGTGCTTACCTCGTCTATACACCACAAGCGCATACACACGCCATCGTGTGCTTACCTCGTCTATACACCACAAGTGCATACACACGCCATCGTGTGCTTACCTCGTCTATACACCACAAGTGCATACACACGCCATCGTGTGCTTACCTCGTCTATACACCACAAGCGCATACACACGCGATCGTGTGCTTACCTCGTCTATACACCACAAGTGCATACACACGCGATCGTGTGCTTACCTCGTCTATACACCACAAGCGCATACACACGCGATCGTGTGCTTACCTCGTCTATACACCACAAGTGCATACACACGCGATCGTGTGCTTACCTCGTCTATACACCACAAGTGCATACACACGCGATCGTGTGCTTACCTCGTCTATACACCACAAGTGCATACACACGCCATCGTGTGCTTACCTCGTCTATACACCAAAGTGCATACACACCGCAATCGTGTGCTGACCTCGTCTATACACTCCAAGTGCATACACACGCCATCGTGTGCTTACCTCGTCTATACACCACAAGGCATACACACGCCATCGTGTGCTTACCTCGTCTATACAATCAGAGTGCATACACGCAGAAATCGTGTGCTTACCTCGTCTATACACCCGTGCTACCCGCATACAGGGCTACCTGTCTCAATATCGTGGTGCTTACCTCGTCTATACACACAATGCATACCACGCCATCGTGTGCTTACCTCGTATACACCACACTCGTACAACCGATCGTTGCTGACCTCGTCTATACACACAATGCAATACACAACGCCATCGTGTGCTGACCTCGTCTATACACAAAGAAGACAAACACACGAAGAAAAGAAAGAATAGAAAGAATGAAAGAAAAGAAGAAGAAGAAGAAGAAGAAGAAGAAGAAGAGAAGAAGAGAAGAAGAAGAAGAAGACAGAAAGGAGAAGAAAAGAAAAGAATGACAGAACAGAAAGAGGTGAAAGAAGAAAGAAGAGAAGAAGAAGAAAGAAGAACAGAAGAAGAAATAAGAATGAAGAAGAAGAAGAAGAAGGAAGAAGATATGGACAGAGAACAGAACAAGAGGTGAAAGAAAAAGAAGAAGAATGGACAGAGCGGTGAAAAATAAACAAAGCAAAGTAAGGAAAGTGTAGCAGAAAGAAAAGACGGAAAAATAAAGGGAAGAGGAAAAAAGGACAGAGGAATCACCTCTCTCTTCTCGACACCCTGATCAGACAGTGAGAGTGTGGCTCTGACCAGCTTCTGCACACAGTCTACCTTTCACCGCAAAGGCGAGGTGCATTTCATGAACAGGTTTGAAGCAGCACCTCCCAACCCAACCCAGGTTCCCACTTGGCAGTACTAAGCTGCTGCATCCAGTCAACATTTCACACAAACCCAGCTCCCACTTCGCAGTACTAAGCTGCTGCATCCAGTCAACATGTCACACAAACCCAGGTCCCACTGTCTTGGTGGGTGTGTCCCCATTTAGACACAGACACTGCCACAGGTCTCTGGTCACAGGGGAGGTAATCTTATTACCGCCTTATCGCAAAGGACAGAGGAAAAGTAAAGGAGAGAGGGAAATAGAAAGGAGAGATGAAACAAGAAAGGAGAGGAGAGAGGGAAATAGAAAGTGAGAGAGGGACGGGGACAAAAAAAAGGAAGAGAAGAAGAAGCGGCTCTAGGGGTGGAGAGGTAAGATTAACATAATAATAATAATAATAATAATAATAATAATAATAATAATATAATAATAATGTATAGAATTATATAGATTAACACACACACACACATACTCACCACACACACACTCACACACACACACATACTCACACACACCTCACACACACACATACTCACACACATACTCACACACAACATACTCACAACACATACACACACACATACACACAAACATAATCACACACTACACACACGCACGCACGCACGTACACACACACACTCACACACACAACATCACACTACACACATCGCCACTAACTCACACACATACACTCACACACACACTCTCTCTCACACCACACACTAACTTACGCACACACATACACTCACACACACTAACTTAACACACAACACACCACATACACTCCACACACACTCACACACTCAACTCACACACTCACACACACACGCTCCACACAACCACACTCACACACACACTCACACACACACTCACACACATACTCACACACATACTCACACACATACTCACACACACATACTACACACACATACACGCACACACACTCACACACATACACCACACACATACTCACACACACATACTCACACACACATCACACACCACAACACATACTCACACACATACTCACACACACATACTCACACACACATACTCACACATACTCACAACACATTATCACACACACATACCGCACACACACACATTAACGTACTCACACACACACTACACACGCACGCACTTGCTTTGATGGTTGATGTGTGGGTTGTCATTTTAAAAAAGCGACTATTTGAAAGTATGAGCGCATAAAAAGCACACGTTTGCTGGGTGGGGAGGAGAGGAGGGAGGTCATTGAAGGTGGTATTGTCAGTGATGACGAATGCCTTAGTGTTTTCTAACGTTTTATTCCTGTGCCTTTTTTGTTATCTGAAGTGTAGACGTGAAAAAATGGATGAAACAGTAAGTGAGGTAATTTGTTTGTCCTGACGTTTTATGATTTTCTTTTTTTAATTCTTAGGACATTTTTGTTTAAATGTGTGTGTGGACGTGAGCGCGCACGCGCTCAGGTGTGCACGGTATGTGTGTGCGTGTATATGTATATGTGGTAATTGTATTTTCAATGTATTTCCTTATCGATTTTTTCCTCTTTTTTTATTATTTTTTTTTACTGGTTTCATTTAATGGTAATATGATGCAATAATGTAGTGTCTTAGTATATCATTACGAAATTTGTTCTTAGATAGATGGCTTGATGAAAAAAAGCAAATGCATTGCTTATTCAATGTACCATCTGAAAATAAAATTTTGACTTGACTTGACTTGACTTGACTTGACGCACGTATACACACACACACACACACTCACACACACGCACTAACTCACACACATATACACTCACACACACTCACGCACACACTAACTCACATACACATACACTCACACACACACTTACACACACACTCACTCACACACACACACTAACTCACACACATACACTCACACACACTCACACACACACTCACACACACACACTCACACACACACTCACACACACTCACTCACACTCACTCACACACACACACTCACACACTCACACATTCACACACACATTCATACACTCACACACACACACACACATCATTATGATAGTGCATACCTCTTCCGCTTTCTTTGCACTCCCGCCAATATTACCACCACACCACCACCACCACCACCACCACCACCCCAACACCACCACCACCACCACCACACCACTGCCATTCATTCCCCACTCCCCCCCCCCCTCTCTGTCTGTGGACTGAAGCAGGTGCCTGTGACAGCTTTGCTCTGTGTGGGGCCAGTCCTCCCCAGCTGTGGCGTGACCTCACTGACCAGGGGTCACCACGGGGAGGGGTCACTGCCCGCCCTGCTCACTCAGGCGAAACTGGACAACAGTGGAGGAGGGAGAGGAAAGCAGGGCCTGGAGTGGGGACTGTGCTGCACGGGCTGGCTGTCGCCTGCTAGCGCTGCTAACGCTTCCCTTGTGTCCTCCTTGTGTCCTCCTTGTGTTCTCTTTGTTTTCTCCTTGTTTTTCTCTTTGTTTTCTCTTGTGTCCTCCCTGTTTTCTCCTTGTTTTCTCCTTGTTTCCTCCTTGTGTCCTCCTTGTTTTCTCTTTGTTTTCTCCTTGTTTCTCCTTGTTTTCTCCTTGTGTCTCCTTGTTTTTCTCCTTGTGTCCTCCTTGTTTTCTTTTGTGTCCTCCTTGTTTTCTCCTTGTGTTCCTCCTTGTTTTCTCTTTGTGTCCTCCTTGTTTTCTCCTTGTGTTCTCCTTGTTTTCTCTTTGTGTCCTCCTTGTTTTCTCCTTGTGTTCTCCTTGTTTTCTCTTTGTGTCCTCCTTGTTTTCTCCTTGTGTTCTCCTTGTTTTTCTCTTTGTGTCCTCCTTGTTTTCTCCTTGTGTTCTCCTTGTTTTCTCCTTGTTCCTCCTTGTTTTCTCCTTGTGTCCTCCTTGTTTTCTCCTTGTTTTCTCCTTGTTTTCTCCTTGTTTCCTCCTTGTTTCCTCTTTGTTTTCTCCTTGTTTTCTCTTTGTTTTCTCCTTGTTTTCTCCTTGTTTTCTCCTTGTGTTCTCCTTGTGTTCTCCTTGTTTTCTCCTTGTTTTCTTCTTGTTTTCTCCTTGTTTTCTCCTTGTTTTCTCTTTGTTTTCTCCTTGTTTTCTCTTTGTTTTCTCTTTGTTTTCTCATCGTTGTTTGGCTTTGCTGTTGATGTCACTGCAGTGGGCAGAGGTCACAGCCCCGAACAAGGTCAAGCCATGTCCCTGCTCTGCCGCTGATGTGCTGCACACCTGACTTTGCCAGGCTCCTCCATGTCCCCACTTCTTCTGTCCGCGCTTTGGGGCAGGCACAACCTGTGTGCCTGCAGGCTCCTGACACCGCGGCTTTTGGGGCAGGCACAGCCTGTGTGCCTGCAGGCCCTGACACCGCGGCTTTGGGCAGGCACAGCCTGTGTGCCTGCAGGCTCCGACACCGCGCATGACTGGCCTCAGCTGCCCACCCCCCCCCCCCCCCCTACACATACATGCATTCAAATGCATTCAAACACTCAAACATGGACACACACAGACAGACACACACACACACGCCCGCGCGCGCAAAGGAGTGTAAAACAGAAAAATGTCTAGGCAAAAATAATAGCTGTGTGTGTGTGTGTGCGCGCGCGCGCGTGTGTGTGTGTGCGTGTGTGTGAGCGTGTGCTGTGTGTGTGTGTGTGTTGTGGCATGTGTGTGTTGTGGCACATGTGTGTTGTGGCATGAGTGTGTTGTGACATGTGTGTGTTGTGGCATGTGTGTGTTGTGGCATGTGTGTGTTGTGGCATGAGTGTGTTGTGGCATGTGTGTGTTGTGACATGTGTGTGTGTGGCATGTGTGTGTTGTGGCATATGTGTGTTGTGGCATGTGTGTGTTGTGGCATGTGTGTGTTGTGGCATGTGTGTGCCATGTGTGTGTTGTGGCATGTGTGTTGTGGCATATGTGTGTTGTGGCATGTCTGTGGCATGTGTTTGTTGTGGCATGTGTGTGTTGTGGCATATGTGTGTTGTGGCATATGTGTGTTTTGGCATGAGTGTGTTGTGGCATGTGTGTGTTGTGGCATGTGTGTGTTGTGGCATATGTGTGTTGTGGCATGTGTGTGTTGTGGCATATGTGTGTTGTGGCATATGTGTGTTTTGGCATGAGTGTGTTGTGGCATGTGTGTGTTGTGGCATGAGTGTGTTGTGACATGTGTGTTGTGGCATGAGTGTGTTGTGGCATGTGTGTGTTGTGGCATGTGTGTGTTGTGGCATGTATGTGGCATGTGTGTGTTGTGGCATGTGTGTGTTGTGGCATGTGTGTGTTGTGACATGTGTGTTGTGGCATGTGTGTTGTGGCATGTGTGTTGTGACATGTGTGTGTTGTGGCATGTGTGTGTGTTTGTGGCATGAGTGTGTTGTGACATGTGTGTTGTGGCATGTGTGTTGTGACATGTGTGTGTTGTGGCATGTGTGTTGTGACATGTGTGTGTTGTGGCATGTGTGTGTTGTGACATGTGTGTGTTGTGGCATGTGTGTGTTGTGGCATGTATGTGGCATGTGTGTGTTGTGGCATGTGTGTGTTGTGGCATGTGTGTGTTGTGGCATGTGTGTGTTGTGGCATTTGTGTGTTGTGACATGTTTTTGTGGCATTTTGTTGTGGTTTTTGTGTTGGGGCATTTGGGGGTGGGGGTTTGTGGGCATGTGTTTTGGTGTGTGGGGGGAGGTGTTGTGACTGTTTGTTTGTGGCTGTTGTTGTGACATTTGTTTGTGGCATGTGTTTTGGGACATGTGTTTTTGTTGTGGGGCTGTGTGTTGTGGCTTTGTTTTGTGGGGGGGGAGGGGGGGGGATTTAGCTGTGAACCAGCAGAAAACAGCACACCAGGAGGTTTTCCCCCCTGCCCACTTCATCATCACTGTAGCCCCCCACACTTTTTTTTCAAGAAAGTGAACAACCATGTCAAAAACCCCCAAACCCCCTTCCAGCACCCCACCACCCCCCAACACCACCCCCTACGCTTCCACACCCCCATCACCACAACAAGATCTCACCCACAACCTCACCACCACCACCCTCCCACCACCCCCACATCAACCCCATTATCAGCACTTCCCAAAATAAATCTTACAGGATCATATTTAACAATCTGTTCGAAAACAACATTTGTTTTTTGTCCTCTATTCTGTGACTCCCCCTTCCCACTTTTCCCCACGCCGCTCATTCTAAACCCCCCCCATAGCCACCCCCGACTTGTTATGTCTCATCCTCAGGGTGGGAACCACAGGACCCATCACTATCAGCCGCAGTGGGCCACCCCCCAAGGGGTCCTGCATGCTGTTGGGTCACTTTGTGGTGTTCAGTGGTGCCTGTTCTGAGCAACTACCAGAACCACTACAAAACCCCCTACTAACGACAGTATTAGCTCTCGCGGAGCCGATGAGGGGTGCCCCCCCGGGGTTTAAACCACCAAAACGTCCCCCCAAACCACCCCCCCGCGAACCTCCCCCCCAAAGCTTTGACAAAAACCCACGGGCAAGAAGTGTAGGGGCAAACCGAACTAGGTCAATGGCCGGCAAGGGGCAACCGAAAGAGGCAATTTTTTTTTGTATTGCAGATGATCAATGAAAATGGGATGAGTAATCTGCTGCTGTGGAAGTGCATATGCTTTGAGACTACTTGACAGGGCTGTCTCTACGCTTCCTACTTTAATATCCCGGGGCGTCAACCCGCCCGGGATACAGACACCTCAGGTTGGAAAGGTAATTTGAGCAACACTCTCAAACTGCATCATTAAGGGGGTGAACTCGACGGTGTCGTCCCAGCCCCACTGACCCCACAGCACACCACTCTGGTTAAGCCGGCCAGGCCGAAAAATCCCTATGCCGGGAACGAACCCCGACCTTCCATCCGTAACGAAAGGCGAAACCCCCTGCCCCAGGGCGGCGGGTGAAAACAACAGTATTACTTTTTTTACTTTGGGGTTTTTTCCCATGGGAGTAGTTTCCCCCCTCCCTTCCATGTCCCCCTCCTTCCACCCTCCATCCACCCCCCCCCCCCCCCCCCCATGTTCCACCCCCCCCCCTTTTCCACCCCTCCCTTTTTTTCCCCTTTTTTTTCTGCCTTGCTCTCCTCCCTTTGTTTTTTTTTTTTTTTTGGTTTGTTGGGGGGGTTTTTTTGTTTTTTTGTTTGTTTTTTTGGTTTTGGTTGATTTTTAGGGGGGGTGGGGGTTTTTGGGGTTGGTTGTTTTCCCTTTGGGTTTGGTTTGGGGTTTGGTCAAAGAAAGCAAACAAAAACTGTTTGGAAATTGGGTGGGAGAGGCGGGGAAGAAAGCTGTGGTTTTGGGGCAATAAACGTTTGGGTGGTGTGTCGAGAGAAAAAGGAAGAAAAAAAGTTGGTGTTTGAAAATGCGATGGGTGGTGGTCAAAGAAGAAAAGGGAAAAAGAAAGGTGGGTGTTGGAAGAACGATGTGGGGGTGTGGTCGAGAGAAGAAAAGGGGGGGGGGGGGGGGAAGAAGAAAGGCGGGAGGAGTCGGGGCCCCTGGGGGGGGCAGCGGCTAAAGGGGCCACTGGAGTACAATGCTCTCTGTCTGGATGAGGAGGGGCAGTTTTTGGGTGTGTGGGGTGTGGGGGTGTGTGTGTGGTGTGTGTTTGTGTTTTGTGTTTTTGTGTTTTTGTGGGGAAAAAGAGAGAGAGAGAGAGAAAAGAAAAAAGGAGAGGAACAATGAACAATGAACAATGAAAAATTTTTTATTTATAGGGGGTTTAAGAATAAGCATAACAAAGTTTTTTTTACATCCACCCCTCAAAAAAAAAAAATCGAAAGTAATTAATGTCAATACATGCATGAAAAAGATAAAAAAAAGAAAAAATACATACATTGTAGGGGACTTTCCAGAAAATTTCCCATCCCAATCAATTTTCATCATAAAAAACAAATTTTTTTTAAAGTAAACATAAACAGGAAAAAGCCAAAAAAGGATGGGCACTGCAATAATTTTCATAAGCCCCCCCCCCCCACTTATATATATATAATATAAAATAAATATATAATATATATATATATATATATATAAAAAATTTACATAAACATACACATACCCATATAATACTATACATATACATCACACACACATAAACACAAAATTATATATATATATAAAATTTATAAATAATATATATATATATATATATATACCATACCAATACACACATACCACCCAACTATACATCATAAATACAACACACCAATAAATACACACATAACATACATTACTTCCCCCAACAAAACATACCACATACCATACACAAATACAGCACCATCCCCATATATATAATTAAAATTAAACATACCATTATACATATATAAATATATACATACACAAACCATATTTTAAAAGTAATACAAAAAAACCATAAAATACAACACATCATATATTAAAGAAAAAATATGAATTAAAGAAAAGTTATTTCAATAATGAAAATGGAAAATAGAAAAAAAATAAAAAAAAGGAAAAGAAAGAGGAGAGAGAGTGAGAAAGAAAGGGGAAGAAAAACAACAGCAGGCAGAAACAGGAGAGAGAAACAGAGACAGAGACATTGGGAGAGACCCCTGACAAGAGACAGACTGACAGAGAGAGGAAGTAACAGGGGAAAAGGGGGGGACAGATAGCGAAAATAGTAGATAAAGATGGTAGATAACAAAGGGCGGGAGAAAAAAAACAGTCAGACAACGAAAAATAGATGATAGAGAAGAGAGAGGAGAGAGAGAAAAAGAGGGAAGAAAAAGGGAAAGGGCAAAAGGCACATCATATTATTTTTCATTATGGAAAAGGAATAATATTTCGGAACCCCTGCTTTCCCCCTCCCTTGGGGGGAAAAAAAAAAAAAAAAAAAAAAAAAAAAATCCCCTTTAAAATACACACTCACAGCTTCCAAAAACCAATGTGAAGAATATTTTGCATCAAAAATAAAAATCTACTTTCCACCAAAAATCACAAAATCACAACCATTTAAAAGGGGGGGGGAAAAATGACAATAAATGTAAGAAAGAGAAGAGAGGAGAGGAGGGGGGGGGGGGAAGAGAGAGAGGAGAGAGAGAAAGAAAGAGAGAAGAGAGCTCTGCTTGCATCCACTTATTCATTTTTTCCCCAAAGGACACATAAAGCTGCACACAACAGGGAAAAGTTCGCCATCACGACCCAAATCACGAGACCCATTTGGGTCGCATACACCACAGCATAATAATGATAATGCGCTTTTCCCGTGGCGACGTGCTTTTCCCCCGGGGAAGAGCAGCCGAAACACACGCGAGAAAAGGCCGCGACCCCAAACGGCAACAATACAAATAATTAAAAAAACATATCGTAATAATCATATATACCATACTATCAACCATTACATTCCATTTGCACCCGTGCACCCCTCGCGCTTCCTGCTTTCCCAAAACCACACCACACAAAAAACCCCACACACCCAAACCCCAAAACACACACACACACCCAAACACACCCACAAAAAAACACAAAACACCCCAAAAACACAAAATGTGCTTGAAAGAAAGATTAAAAAAACATGCCCTGAAAACTTTCCAATTTTCATTACTTTTTTATTTGCAATGTTTTGTCATATAACACTCGTTACATCAAAAAGGGGGTTTTTCAAAAGCTTTAAAGGATTATGGCTAGAAACTCTTTAAAAAGAAAGAAAGCTATTCCACAAGGAACCCCCACTGTAATAAAAATTGTTTTTAAAAATATCACTCTTGGGGGAGGCACGCACAGAGAGAGAGGGGGGGAGAAGGGATAGGGAGGAAAAAGGGGGGGGAAGAGGAGGTGCAGGGAAAAAGAAAAAACTACGGAATGGAAAGGGGGGGGGCGTCCAAGCGAGCAAACAGGACGGGGGAGAAAAAGGGGTTGGAGGAATGGAAAAATTTTTTTTTTGTGAAGTTTTTGGCCTTTCAAACATAAATACAAATTTAAAGAAAAGGATGAAACCCCTTTAGCCCAAAGAGGCAAAATTGGGCAAGAAATACAACAGGCAAGAAAAACAGCGGTTTCCCCCAAAAAAGGGCATAAACCCGACAGTCTTTCTAAAGAATATACATCCCTTTTTTCATAGCATAGCTCTGGTCTCTCCCAAAAAGAGGGATAACCCGCGTTTCAAAAGAAAAACATCTTTTGCTATGAAAATCAGCTCTGGTCTCTTCCAACAAGGCATAACCCCCGCTCCCCTTTTTAGAAATCATCATTTTGAATTAACATAACTTTCCTTTTTACAAACCCTCCTCTTTTATTAAATTTTCTCTTTCTTTGTCAAACCTCCTTTCCAAATGGTAACGAAGCAAACGCCGTCAGACATATTTTGACTTAATTACATTTTCCCAAAAACTTATCAATCTTTTCTTCCTGAAACTCTTTCTGATACCGCGTCTTTTTCTCTAAAAATTTCAAACCTATCAGAAAGAAAAAGTTGTCACCCTCCCAAAATCAAGCCATAAAAAAGGCCTCCAACTCAAGCCTTTACAAACCTCTCAACTAAACCCCCTTTAAAACACTACAATACCCCAAAATTGAGACAATGTAAAACCCCCCACTGGCCCTCTCCTGCCTGATGGCCATGTGCGCCATGGTAACCCATACTTCCGGTCGCAAGCGCAAATGCAGGGAAAGACGGGGTGGCGAAATCAAAAACGGGGAAAATTAATAAGTAGCTCTTTCAAAAACAAGTAAACAAAATCAAATTTTAATTCTTTCAGTAAAAAAAAAAATATTTTCTCTTCTCAAGTTTGATGCCAAGTTAAAATTCTCTTTTCCTCACATCTACTCTTCTTGATCTGTAAGGCAAGCCCCCCTTTCCACCCCACAACCCCCTGAATTCCCTTTTAATTTCTGCATTTTTTCAGAAAAAGTCCTAACATTTGCTCGAAAATGGAAAACCCGACTCCTTTCCAGCCTGCACTTCCTTCCCAATTCTCTGGCACTCCTTTCCTTTTCTTTTTACCGACAAATGAGAAAGAAAACATACAATTCTGAAAGAAATGACTATAAAATCATGTGATCTTGATCCCAAACCTGCTTTTCTTTTCACACGTGCCCACCAAAAAATACCCCATTTCGAAAATATAAACTCATCTCTTGTTTCAGGAAAAGTTTTATAACTCAAAAATGCTATAGTCACACCTACTCAAAAGCAAACCTTGACCCTAACATTTTAAGAAATTTTGAACCCGTTTCCAATCAAACCTTTTATTTCAAAAATCCTTGAAAAAGTATTCTCAAACATCAACAACCCCCTTCTCTCCCAAAAACTTCTTTCCCGAGTTTCAGTCTTTCTATCGCTCAACCCCCACTGAAACCCCCCCTAGTACACACCTTAAGCACTTTACTCGCTTTTTGACTCGGGGAAAATTTCCCCACTCACCTTCTACTCGCTTACACAGCCCTTTGATACTATAGACCACTTAATTCTTCCTCCCCCTCTTCAAAAAACGTTCGGGTTTCGGCACAGCCCCCCTGGTTATTTATCCCCACTGACCCATTTCCGACGTTTTCAGTAAACAAGATTCAAACAAACCTCCAAACGGAAGCGGGGTCCCCAGGATTAGTTTAGGCCCGTTCTTTTACTCTTTACACTGCCCACTGTCCATATAATAAAACCCCATCAAATCAACCATTACTTTTCCCGATGACCTAGATTCAAAGCAGGATACCCCCTTTTAAAATCTGCCTTCTCTCCTGAAAATTGCCCACTGCTTTGAAGAATTTAAAACTGGAGCCAGAACAAAAACCAGCAAATGCGATAAAACCAACCCCGCTTGTAGGGCCCAAAAACAAACTCTCTTCCTTTTTTAAAAAAGCTTTAATAGAACTCGGCAATACATCGCCCTCTATCCACGCTGGGAAAATATTAGATTTTATCGCAACACACTCTCTATCAAAAATTCATCACTCAACCGCAGTCGGCTACTATCAAATTTCGGCGTATTATGCAATTCGAAAGTACCTGTCCACCGATGCAACACCCAAAATGTCACTTCTATTTCTTTCACGCTGGACATTGCAATTCTCTTTTTTCTGGTCTGCCACACATCTATCCATCCCTTCAACGAAAATCAAAACTCCGCCTCACTGTTCCAGAAAGAAAAAATTTGATTATTACCCCCCTTTGCATTCCCCCCCTGGCTGCTGTCCCCGAGAGTAAAATATAAACAGTACCTCTTTACAAATGTCTCCAAAAACTGCACCCCCTATTTGAATGTCTTCACTTTACACTCCTTCCGTTCCCTCCATCGCTGCAATACTTTTCCACGAACCTAATTCAAACCCTTTTCACCGTTGGCCGCCCCTCTTTGTCAATTTTTGGTCCCCGACCTGGGAATGAGCTTCCTCTCTCTCTTCGCCAGAAACCTTTTGTCTTTGCAAGATTTAGCACTATATAAGTTCCATTCATTATTTATTATATTATTATTATTATTATTATTATTATTATTATTATTATTATTATTTCCTCTTGTCACTCTCGGCTAAAAGCACACAGCCTGACAGGTCTCACTCACTTGAGCTGACCTGGCACTGTCTGGTAAGGATAGCACGGGGAGGGGGGGAGGGAAGCCTAGTAGTGGTGTGAACATTGTGCTGGGGATCTGGGTTCAAGCCAGCACCGAGGCAACTGTTCAAAGCAATCTTTTCCCCGGAGTTTACAGCAGCGCCGGCTCTACTCCCCTGAAAGTCCTTCGCATCGGACTATAAACCGAGGTCCCGCACACACACACACACACACACACACACACACACACACACACACACACACACACACACACACACACACACACACACACACACACACACACACACACACACACACACACACAACACACACACAACACACACACACACACACACACACACCACACACACACACACACACACACACACACACACACACACACACACACACACACACACACACACACACACACACAACACACACAACACACACACCACACACACACACACACACAACACAACACACACACACACACACACACACACACACACACACACACACACACACACACACACACACACACACACACACCAGCCTTCGGATGAGACTATAAACCGAGGCCCCGTGTGCGAACGCAGGCACAACATCTTGCGCACACGTTAAATCCTGTTTCGCTTTTCGTAAGAGTAGGCCATTGTGTGCCGGTGGGAACGGATGACACAATTTACAAAACCGCATACACACGGGAACTGGATGTAAAAAGGCACATAAGTGCTTATTCCATTATCCTCGATATAAAAGAAGAAAATAAAAATGAAGTAAAATAAATAAACACACACACACACACACACACACACACACACACACACACACACACACACACACACACACACACACACACACACACACACTCTCTCTCTCTCTCTCTCTCTCTCTCTCTCTCTGTCTCTCTCTCTCTCTCTCTCTGTCTGACTGTGTATGCGTTTTCCTCTTATTCATGCAAATTTGATGTTTGTGAAGCAAACTATTCATTGACCCCTCTGCCTGTATAAGTCTTATCTACATTCATGTGTCACTGACATCAGGCAACTACTGACGTCAACGGCCAAACTGTGAATACTGACGTAAGCCACTTTGGGATGGGGGAAGGGGTGGGTGCCATCTGAATGTCACTTCACATTTGTATGGTCGCTTCATAACGTCAATACTTTTAGTTTTATCTTGGAGACACTGAAGGAAAAGTGTTGGCCAGTCACTGCTGACCCCGTGTGTCCGTGAGCGGAGAACCCCCAGCTGAAAGACAGAGCTGAAGGGAGCAATCATGATTGAAGTTGGCTTTCTTGTTCTTCCCTTGGAAACATGCATCTATGCAGATACAAACACAATCTTGCCAAAGAATCACGTTCTAGGACTGAAGAATGACAACACCAGCAATGCGTTGTCCATGTCTAGTAACCCTTTCATAAACAGACATTAAACAACAGAGGAATCCACTCCAAGAAACTGAACTGCAGATCTGCTTCAACAACTTGTGGCAGGAAACGAACTCAAGATCAAAAAGGGAAAGTATTTCTAACTGAAGTCACGCTGACCCAGCTCCCCACTAGGCCCACTCCACGGACATTAACGGTGAACACTGAACACCTACAACTGTCCCAACACAAGAGAACACCCAAAGGGATCATCCATGGCTTAGATTGGTGGGACGAGCTCGTTCCTTGTTCTTCATTCGTCCGAAGATGTAGTGGCAGCTGCAGCAGTCACACAAAACACAACTCAGAGGCAGACATGTACAAACAAGACATCGAACTTTACTTTCGCTCACATTCAAAATCTCTGTCTGAGCTAACATGCCCGACACACAACCCCCCCGCCCTCCTCCTCCCGTCCTAACACTCCTAACCCCATACCAAAAATATCAACATATATATATATATATATATATATATATATATATATATATATATATTATATATATATATATATATATATAACAACAAAAGCAATAATAATACGCTCTCACAACATACCCACACAGTATTCCTCAAACTAAATAATTATCTACCTACCGATTTCAGAAGATCGGGTCACACTTCTGAGCATTTTATCATCCATAGTCAAAAAGTTGAAAATGTTTCGAAGTACAAGTATCTGGGAACTATTTTTGATCACAAACTAAACTGGGATGCTATCACCCACGCTATTGTCAAAAAGGGACAACAACGTATGTATTTTCTGAGGAAGCTTAACTCATCTTTTGTTGACAAAAAGATTATTTCTTTGTTCTACAAGTCCTACATAGAGTGTTCTAAGTTTTGCTACATCTGTTGGTACAACAACATTAGTGTTAAAAACAAGAATAGTCTTCGGAGAATTGTTAGAATCTGCTAAAAAATTATTGGAGCACAAAGAGATCTCAAGTCGTACTGCGATCAGCAGTTGTGCACAAAGCGACTGCCATCTTGGCTGATCCATCCCATGCTATGTCTTCGGAATTTCAGTTGTTGCCTTCAGGACGCCGCTTTCGGTGCTCCAACAGTAAAACAAATAGAAAAAGAAATTCCTTTGTTCCAGTAGTCATTCGAATTTTAAATTCAAAACAGCACTAACCAAACAGTTTTACATTCTCTGATATACCTCCCTGATTGTCAAGTGGGTGTGTGTGAGTGTGTGTGTGTGTGTGTGTGTGGTGTGCGTGCGTGCGTGCGTGCGCGTGCGTGTGCGTGTGTGTGTGTGTGTGTGTGGTCATGAAAATAAGTACTCATGTATATTACTTTTGGCTTAAATGATTTTAAAATTGTGTGTGCGTGTAAGTTTAGTCTCTACTAATCAATGGTGTGTGTGTGTGTGTGTGTGTGTGTGTGTGTGTGTGTGTTGTGTTACTAGTCAATAATATTTAAAAAATTGTGTTGATATTATTTTATTGGTGAGTGTGTTTTGGTGTGCGCACGTTGCGTACGTGTGGTGCGGTGCGCGCGTGTGCGCACGCGTAAATAAGTTTATATATCTTTTCAAATCCAAGGTTTTTACAATATTGTATTCCTACATTGGTGTGTGAGGGTATGTGTGTGTGTGCGTACGCCGTGTGTGTGTGTGCGCGCACGTGTGGGTTTGTGTGTGTATGATAATTTTTTAAGCTATCTTGGAATGTTCATACCAATTTGAAATGTATTTTTCTTGTGTCTTTTGAGATAATTGCATGACCTTGACCCCAACATTCTGAAGAACTACAGACCTGTTTCCAACCTACCTTTTATCTCTAAAGTCCTTGAAAAAGTAGTTCTAAAACAGCTCAACAACCACCATTTCTCCAACAGTCTCCTTCCCGCGTATCAGTCTGCCTATCGCGTTAACCACGGCACTGAAACTACCCTTGTCCACACCTTAAACACATTTCTACTCGCTTCTGACTCGGGGAAAATCTCTCTTCTTACTCTACTCGACTTATCTGCAGCCTTCGACACTATTTACCATTCTACTCTTCTCCCGTCTTCAAAACACATTTAGTGTTACTGGTACAGCCCTTACCTGGTTTACTTCATACCTTACCGACCAATTCCAGACAGTCACACTAAACAAGATTCAGTCAGTACCTGCCAGACTGGAATGTGGAGTTCCACAGGGATCTGTTCTGGGCCCTGTTCTTTTCACCCTCTACACTGCTCCACTGTCACATAAATTAACCGCCATCAGATCAACCATCATTTTTATGGAGATGACTCTCAGATTCTAAGCAGCGACACTCCTGAAAATCTGCCTTCTCTGTTGACAAATATGGGCCACTGCTTTCAAGATATCCAAAATTGGATGATACAGAACAAATCACAGCTAAATGCAGAAAAAACCGAAGCCATGCTTGTAGGGACCAAACACAAACTTTCTTCCATTACTATAGCTTCAATACAACCTGGCAATGCATCAGTCCCCTTATCCACTGCTGTGAAGTATGTAGGGGTCATTATTGACAACACACTCTCTATGCAAAAATTCATCACCCAGATCTGTCAGTCGTGCTACTATCAATTACGGCGTATTAATGCAATTCGAAAGTACCTGTCCACCGATGCAACAGCCAAACTTGTCACTTCTCTCATTCTTTCACGTCTGGACTATTGCAATTCTCTTTTGTCTGGTCTGCCAGCATCATCAATCCAATCCCTTCAACGTATACAAAACTCTGCAGCTCGAATAATCCCCAGAAAGAACAAATCTGAGCATATTACCCCTCTCTTGTAATCTCTCTACTGGCTGCCTGTGCCACAGAGAGTAAACTATAAGATCAGTACCCTCTGTTACAAATGTCTCCACAAAACAGCACCCGACTACCTCCGTGAATGTCTTCACCTGTACACTCCTTCTCGTTCTCTCTGCTCTGCTGCAGATACCTTGTCCACACAAATATCTAGATTCAACCAATCCACCATCGGCCGTTGCTCTTTCTCTATTTCTGGTCCATCGATCTGGAATAACCTCCCTCTCTCTCTCCGCCCAAAGCCTTCTTATGACACTTTTAAATCCAGTCTCAAGACATATTTATTTAAACCTAAGATTTTCCTCTCCTGCTTCAATTCATAGTTTTTTCCTGCCTTCAACAGCCAAGATTCTATTGCCCTGCCAGGGTGTGTGACCTGTGTGTGTGTGTGTGTGTGTGTGGTGTGTGTGTGTGTGTGCGTGCGTGCACATTTGGACTTGATGGAACTAGTTTGTTACTGGTTGTATGACTGTGTAAGAATGAGTTGAGTGCAAGCGTTTTGATTTGTCTCTGCAAGATATAGCACTATATAAATTCCATTTATCATTATCATTATTAATTGTACGTATCAATGTGCCTGTCAGTCTTGTAATTGGCTTCATGGGATGATTACAGTGTACTTGACTTGACTTGACTTGACTTGACTTGACTTGACTTGACTGACAGAATCTACATGACCGGGGAGGGGGTTGGGGGGGGGGGGGGAGTCAGCCAGGACAAAAGGAACAGGGGGGACAACTCAACTCGGACGCTAGTGCCGTGACCATGATGGGGGTGGCCACCATCGCTAAAACCCATGGCGGCTCCAGAGGCGGCTGCAGAGGCGGCGTTTCCGAGGCTTAGTCCGTCCTTCTCTCCCGTGGAAACGGGCCGGCAGGAGCAGCCCAACACAAAGCTCGAACAGCTGGTGTAGGGCTGCCACATCATCACAGTTCCCGCCACGGTACCTAACGCCTGCCAAGCACCACAGCAGAACAAAGCACAACGCTGCCAAGCACCCACAGCAGAACAAAGCACAACGCCTGCCAAGCACCCACAACAGAATGAAGCACAACGCGTGCCAAGCACCCACAACAGAACGAAGCACAACGCGTGCCAAGCACCACAGCAGAACGAAAGGCACCATTTCCCCATGCGCACTGTAGCCTGCGCTTAGGGGCAACAGGCATCACCAAAAACTAAAGGAGGTGTGGGCTGGGGACAGATAAAAATAAATGACTTGTCTGAAGTTTCCCTTAAAACCACACCTCTCCCTCCTTGTCCAGGGTGCTAGTCCTTCACCCTGGCGGTCAGGAGAGGTGGAAGTGTGGTGGTGAAGGGATGTGAGGATTCGAAGCTGGGCCTGAGTTGTGACAACGACACGTGAGCTAGTCTAGTCGTTTGAATAGCACAATATTCTCACTCTAAACAATTTCTTGTCTCCCATTTTGTAATTATTGCCTTTTTCATCTTTTCGCTGTTGCACATAGTACAAGTGAAAATGTGATCAGAAAAAACCCAACTTGCACACTAAAAATCCTGCCAAGTGTAGTCTTATGGAGGAAGCAGCTTTAAACTTTGAAATATTGCCAAGTGAAAGTTTACGGGAGACACGGAGGGACAGACAGACAGACAGACAGACAACCACGCCATGATGAAAACTCACTGACTCCTATTGCAGAAGAGAGTCAAAGCTAAAACCAACAACAACAACAACAACAAAAACAGAAAGAAACCAAACCCAGAACCCTCAACTTCTCCAGAGACCCACCAGCAGAGCGTGAGTTGCCCACTGCCTTTTTTTGAACAGATCATTAATTTTTACAGCTCAGAGGTCAGAGCACTCGCTTTCCCCCAGCCAAGGTTAAGAGGCATCGAGTGTGGTTACCAGTTGGATGGGTGACCGTTTGCACGCCTTAGCTTCAGTATAGTCCCCCAGTTCACCCATTTGTATATGGGTACCCGCCTCTGTAGGGTCAGGGAAGGTAAAGCAGCGAGGGAGAGGAGATGGGCGCCACTCTCAATATGCTGGTCCCTGGAGAAGTGAGGTCTCTGACGCCTCGCTCTCCTAAGACCTTATAGGTTATGGGACATCTTTACCTTTTTTTTTAGGTTTACATTAAAAGCTGGACACAATAGTGACCAACACTGACATTTTGAACACAGTCAACTTTCCACTTTAAGAAATAAAAAGTCCTTTTTATCCCAGCGAAATACCATACACAACAGGCCCACGGATACAGGGAAAGCAGCCGAAAAGTGAAGGGAAAAAATGCTTAAGTTGAGTATGGTGTAATACGTATGTCAATAGTCCAGCTACAGCAGCTGCCCTGACAGCAGAAATCGGTATTGATCTGACCAAGGGTCAGCCACCCTCACCTGCTTTCTGCTGACCGTCTACAGCCAGGCTTACGTGTGGCGGCCTTTACCACAGCGCTGACCACGCTGGCAGAAGTATGGACGTGGGCAGAAGTCACCCAGGAGGTCAGTGCTACCTTACGTAAGGGCTGCGGCCTAGACCCAGGCTTTTAACTCTCGTGCTCACAAAAGCTGATGGGCTCCCAGCTGACTTCAGTCAGAAGATAGATTGCTGAAACTCACTGATTTGTTTCTTCTGGTTTATTCTACCTTGACTTCTTTTCCTACCCACTGACGTCTCTCTTGTTCTCTCTATTGCTGCCAAAGTCTTACCAAACTTAGGTGAATTTTTTTCATCTTCGACTTTTCATCTTCAATATTTTGTCCCTCAGTGTGTATTGTGGCCAAAGGCCGATGTATATTAAACCATTTCAGAGTTCAGAGTTCAGAGTTCTATTGCTGATTATTCTAAAATCTCCCCGATCAGTTTTTGAGCAGCCCTGCCAGTGCTTTCCTCCGTCTGGTGTGTACACTTGCAGAGAATCAAACATGGCTGCAAGACGGAAGGTGGTAGAGCGGTTAAGACGTTTAACTGCCAACAAGTACACCGTGAAGTTCTGGGTTCTACTCCCAGCCTTGCCTTACCCTTTCTTGCTGATCGGACAGGGAAATCGACCTGAAGTTTAAGTCTCTGGGAGGAGACAGTAAATACGTGTGCTTGTGAACGTGTGCACGAGTTCATGGAACAGTTCCAGAAAACAACAGAAAACTGACAACGACTGTATTGAGTTGTGTTGTATACTGTACTGTATTGCATTGTATGCATTATTGCATTGTAATTATTATTGAGCGCTTTGATTTGTTGCTTTACAAGATTCAGCGCTATATAAATTCCATACATTATTATTATCGTGTTGTGTTATTGTAACTTCCAGTCACGGTCAATTTTTCAGCATGAAATTTGGGCTGTCGCCAGAGCACGACACCCATTTTGTTAAGAATTGTCCTGTATGTGTGTAATTTTGTTTCATAATCAGAGTAGCATTTTTGCTGTCTTGTACATAGGAATTCAGTTTACCATCTCATCCGAAAGACTAACACTCAGACCACCACTGCAGGTCTACTGGATGGATAAAGATGTGGGGGTTCAGACAGGTTCAAACCCGCAACTTGTCACTTTGGACACCACTCTGGGGCCTTGGTCAGTAAACTAATGCCGTGGTGAGAAAACTCACCTCCTTGGCAGGATAATGTTCCACCACAGAGGACACCTGACAGCAGTGAGGACAGAGAGAGAGAGAGAGAGAGAGAGAGAGAGAGAGAGAGAGAGAGAGAGAGAGAGAGAGAGAGATAGAGAGAGATGAGAGATAGAGAGAGAGAGTGAGAGAAAGAGAGAGAGGAGAGAGAGAGAGAGAGAAGAGAGAGAGAAGAGAGAGAGAGAGAGAGAGAGAGAGAGAGTGAGAAGAGAGAGAGAGAGAGAGAAGAGAGAGAGAGAGAGAGAGAGAAAAGAGAGAGAAGAGAGAGAGAGAGAGAGAGAAGAGAGAGAAAAGAGAGAGAGAGAGAGAGAGAGAGAAGAGAGAGAGAGAGAGAGAGAGAGAGAGAGAGAGAGAGAGAGAGAGAGAGAGAGAGAGAGAGAGAGAGGGGAGAAGAGAGAGAGAGAGAGAGAGGAGGAGGAAGACAATCGACAAGGACATGGAGAACAGTCTGTATGAGAAAACAGTCTGTATGAGCAAACAGTCTATATCAGCAAACAGTATGTATCAGCAAACAGTATGTATCAGCAAACGGTCTGTATCATCAAACAGTCTGTATCATCTGTTTCTGGAAATGTTCCTTCAGCTCTAAAAACTACTATAGTCACACCTCCACTCAAAAAGCATGACCTTGATCCCAACATGCTGAAGAACTATAGACCTGTTTCCAATCTACCTTTTATTTCTAAAGTCCTTGAAAAAGTAGTTCTAAAACAGCTCAACCACCACCTTCTCTCCAACAGTCTACTTCCTGCGTTTCAGTCTGCCTATCTCGTCAAACACGACACTGAAACTACCCTTGTCCACACCTTCAACACGCTTCTATTCACTTCTGACATAGGGAAAAATTCCCTTCTTACTCTACTCGACTTATTTCCAGCCTTCGACACTATTGACCATTCTACTCTTCTCCCGTCTTCAAAAAACGTTTGGTGTTACTGGTAAAGCCCTTACCTGGTCTAGTTCATACCTTACCGACCAATTCCAGACAGTCATACTAAACAAGATTCAGTCAGTACCTGCCAGACTGGAATGTGGAGTTCCACAGGGATCTGTTCTGGGCCCTGTTCTTTTCACCCTCTACAATGCTCCTCTGACACATAATTATAATGAACCGTCATTAAATCAACCATCATTTTTATGGAGATGACTCTCAGATTCTAAGCAGCAACACTCCTGAAAATCTGCATTCTCTGTTGACAAATATGGCCCACTGATTTCAAGATATCCAAAACTGGATGATACAGAACAAGTTACAGCTAAATGCAGATAAAACGGAAACCATGCTTATAGGGACCAAACACAAACTCTCTTCCATTACAACAGCTTCAATACAATTTGGCAATGCGTCAGTCCCTCTATCCACTGCTGTGAAGTATTTAGGGGTTATTATCGACCACACACTCTCTATGCAAAAATTCACCACCCAGACCTGCCAGTCATGCTACTATCAATTACGGCGTATTAGTGCAATTCGAGAGTACATGTCCACTGATGCAACATCCAAACTCGTTACGTTTCTCATTCTTTCATGTCTGGACTATTGCAATTCTCTGCTGGCTGGTCTGCCAGCATCATCAATCCAATCCCTTCAACGCATACAAACTCTGCTTTTCGACTAGTCCTCAGAAAGAAAAAAATCTGAGCACATTACCCCTCTCTTGCAATCTCTCTACTGGCTGCCTGTATCACAGAAAGTAAACTATAATATCAGTACCCTTTGTTACAAATGTCTCTACCAAACAGCACCTTCCTACCTCTGTGAATGTCTTCACTTGTACACTCCTTCTCGTTCCCTCTGCTCTGCTGCAGATACCTTATCCTTACGAATACCTAGATTCAACCAATCCACCGTCGGCCGCTGCTCTTTCTCTATTTCTGGGCCATCGATCTGGAATGACCTCCCTCTCTTTATGCTAAAAGCCTTCTTATGACACTTTAAAATCGTCTCAAGGCGTATTTATTTCAAACCTAAAATTTTCCTCTCCTGCTTCATCTCATAGTGTTTTCCTGCCTTCAACAGCCGAAATTATATCACCCTGCCAGGGTGTATGACCTGTGTGTGTGTGTGTGTGTGTGTATGTGTGCGTGCGCGTGAGTGTGTGCGTTCGTGCGTGTGTGCACATTTGGATTTGTTGTAACTATTGATTGTTACTGGTTGTATGACTGTGTAAGAATGAGTTGAGTGCAAGCGCTTTGATTTGTCTCTGCAAGATATAGCGCTATACAAATTCCATTTATTATTATTATTATTATTATTATTATTAGTAGTAGTAGTAGTAGTAGTAGTAGTAGTAGTAGTAGTAGTATTTATCAGCAAACAGTATGTATCAGGAAACAGTCTGTATGAGCAAACTGTCTACATCAGCAAACAGTCAGTTGGTATTATGATACAGTTGGTATTAAGAAACTAGTCTGTATGAGCAAAGAATCTGTACAGTGAAACAGTCTGTATCATCAAACAGCCTGTATCATCAAACAATCTATCATAAAAAGTCTGTATCTCAACATCTGTATATAACAGTCTGTATCAAACATTAGACAAGATCTGTATCAACAGTCGTATCATTAAACAGTCTGTATCAGGAAACAGTCTGTATGAGCAAAGAATCTGTAAAATCAAACAGTCTGTATCATCAAACAGTCTGTATCATCAAACAGTCTGTATCAGGAAACAGTTTGTATGAGCAAAGAATCTGTGTGAGCAAACAGTCTGTATCATCAAACAGTCTGTATCATCAAACAGTCTGTATCATCAAACAGTTTGTATGAGCAAATAATCTGTATGAGCAAACAGTCTTTATCATCAGGCTGTATCATCAGTCTGTATGAGCAAAGAATCTGTATGAGTAAACAGTCGGTATCAGGAAACAGTCTTTATCATCAAACAGTCGGTATCAGGAAACAGTCTGTATCAGGAAACAGTCTGTATGAGCAAACAGTCTTTATCATCAAACAGTCGGTATAACAGGAAACACAGTCTGTTAGGAAACATCTGGAATCAGAATGAAACTCTCTGTAACATGAAACCGTGTGTCTAATACAATCCACACAGAATGACATTCCAAGCCATAGACATGTGTGTCTCTCTAAGGGAACGCTGTGGTAGCTGGCACCGCGCTGTTTTCTGTGTCCTAATGAAGTCGTTTCTCAACAAACGACGTCTGTTTCGTTTCTGGCATGCTGACGCCTGTCCACATGCAAATGCCTCTCTGACTGTCAACCTTCATTAGGGTCCACTGCATCAAGACAGCAGGCCTCAAAGTGAGAAGTCGGCAGGCTGCAGACCTTTCTTCAAGTTCCCTCTGCCTCCATCTCTGCCTCTGTCTCCATCTTTGTCTCTGTCTTTGTCTCTGTCTTCATCTTTGTCTTTGTCTCTCTCTCTCTCTCTGTCTTTGTGTCTGTCTTTGTCTCTATGTCTATCTCTGTCTTTGTCTCTGTCTTTGCCTCTGTCTTAGTTGCTGTGTCGGAGTCTGTTTGTCTGTACGTCACGTAATGTAATGTGATGTAATGTGATGTAATGTAATGTAATGTAATGTGATGTAATGTGATGTAATGTGATGTGATGTAATGTAATGTGATGTAAACCTCGGGCTTGTTTCCCAAGTCTTGCTGGCGTTTTCCTTGTCCTTCCTTACGACAGAACCACTGTCTTGTCTTGCCTTGGCTTGTCTTGTCTTGTCTTGTCTTGTCTTGTCTTGTATAAAGCAGCCCTTGTCACTGACAAGCTCAGAGGGAAGGGGGCAGGACATGACGACGTTCCCTCTCCTGACAAGTAAACTGTGAGGTTCTGAGCTCGATTTCCAGCTTATGTATGTAGGCAATACATGTGTGTGCGCGCGTTCGCGCGTGTGCGCGCGCGTTTGTGTGTGATCAGGTGTAAGCACAAAGATGCTTACACGTCTGAATGCGTGGGTGGTGTGGGTGTGGGTTCGTGTTCCAGCCTTCATGCTATAGAGAGAAAGTGTGTGTGTGTGTGTGTGTGTGTGTCTGTGGTGTGTGTGTGTGTCTGTGTGTGCGTGTGTGTGTGTCTGTGTGTATGTGTGTGTGTCTGTGTGTGTGTGTGTGCGTGTGTGTGTGTCTGTGTGTGTGTGTGTCTGTGTGTCTGTGTCTGTGTATGTGACTCTGTGTGTGTGTCTGTGTGTGTGTGTGTGTCTGTGTGTCTGTGTCTGTGTATGTGACTGTGTGTGTGTGTGTGGAGGGGGTGTGTTTGTGCACACATGCGCATGCTCATAAAAATGAGTTTGTCTTAGTTTGGCTTCAACATTTTTTAAATGTGTGTGTCTATCTATCTATCTATCTATCTATCTATCTATCTATCTATCTATCTATCTATCTATCTATCTATCTATCTATCTATCTTATCTACTATCTACATTATCACGAATCTATCCATTATTTAAACTATCTATCTTAAATCTTCTATCTATCTTCATCTATACTATCTTGTTGAAGCTATCAGCGCAGTTATCACAGACACTCTAACATATATATTAACCATTTGTCTGGAAAAAATTTCCCAATGCCTTCAAAAGGCTAAAGTAATCCCCATCTACAACTGGTGAACTTCAAACCTTCAAACTATAACCAATTTCCATCATATCTATCCTTCTAAATCTTTGGAAAAGCATATAAGCAAACACTTGTCCGTCTATTTAGAACTACCAACCTAATTACCCTAACCATTCTGGATAATAGACTAACTCTCATTCATACTGGACTGATTGTCTTGTAGACAACTGGCCATCAAACATTAATGACAATGAATTTTGTGGAGTACTATTTGTAGACCTCAAGAAAGCTTTTGACACAATTGACCACACACTTCTCATAAAAAACTAGACCTGTACCGTTTCTCTATCAATACCTTAGAACTACTTGCTTCCTATCTAGAAAACAGGCAACAGTGTGTCTCAATAGGTACAACTACATCCAAACTACAGGCCATCAGTTGTGGAGTACCTCAAGGATCCATACTAGGACCTATTCTCTTCTCACTATACAAAAACGACCTCCCTTTTCTCTTTTTCTACTGGTTTAATTTAACGGTAAATGATGCAATAATGTAGTGTCTTAGTATAATCATTACGAAATTTGTTCTTAGATAGATGGCTTGATGAAAAAAAGCAAGTGCATTGCTTATTCAATGTACCATCTGGAAATAAAATTTTGACTTGACTTGACTTGACTTGACTCCCTCTCCACATCAAATCCAAATGTGAACTATTCGCTGATGACACAACTATTCATACGAGCAACAGTTACCTTCACTCTCTAGCAAACGCGTTACAAAAAAGCGTTGATCAGCTTATTGAATGGACCGAACTAAACCATACGTCTATACACCCCCAAAAAACAAAATGCATGCTTATTACCACCAGACAAAAGCGTCAAAACGTAACCCATAAACTTACTCCAATCAAAATTTAAAAGGAAGTAACTGAACAAACCTATCACCACAAAGTTCTAGGAGTAACAATTTGTGAAAATCTCAGTTGGTTCTACCACATATCTGAACTATGCAAATACATGTCCCAAAGAGTATACCAACTTTCTAAAATCAAGCACTTTTTTGACTTTCGTTCAAGGAAACTATTCTTTTAATCTTATATACAATCCTCAATAGGCTATGCTTCTACCCTGTGGGATTCTGCTAGTGCAAGCACTATGAAACCGTTACTGAGTCTGTATAAGCGTGCTCTCAAACTGGTCCTTTTAAAGAAGATAAGCATATTAGAAGCCGACTATACTCACTTAAATATTCTCCCCTTACACCAACGATTAAAATATAACAAAGAAGTCATGTTGTTCAAGATTATGACAGGAACTGTCCCATGATACTTAAAAGACAAATTTCCCCGAAACCAATCCAGAAATACTATAAAGCATAGTGCCCCAACTCCAAGAATAGACTTATTCAATCTAGTTTACTTTAATCAGGCCCTATGCTGTGGAACTCCCTTCCTGATTCAGTTAAACAAACTCAACCAATAACAATCTACAAAACTCAATTATCAACTCACTTGGTACATCAACAATAACAAACCACAGTCCATAGCCTTAAAAACAAAGTTGTATATCCGCCCTTACCTATCTGCCCTTTCCCTTCACCTGTCTGTCAGTCTGTCTGTTGTCCTCTCTCTCTCTCTCTCTTTTTAAATTTTTATTATATGGCTGTGAATCATGGACTCTGTCAGCAGAGCTAGAGAGGAGAATCCAAGCATTTGAGAACAAGTGCCACAGAAGACTCCTCAAAATATACAAAGAACACAAGACCAACAACTATGTGAAAGAAGAAATCAAAAAGCGTGTGGGCCCCCAAGAACCTTTGCTCTCCACCATAAAGTGGAGAAAACTGATGTGGTTTGGTCACACCACAAGACACAACACCTTAGCAAAAACCACTTTGCAAGGAACAGTCCAAGGCAAGAGAAGAAGAGGCCGCCAAAAGAAATCATGGGTTGACAACATCAA
>CM054137.1:720819-783319 GCA_028751875.1 Rapana venosa | reverse complement strand
GTAACAGAAGTGACGTCAGAGGTGAGGGGGAGAACGGGAGAGGGGGAAAACCCACCACTGGCGATGACGTCGGCCTGCCCGTGTTCCCTGCTGGTTTTGCGCAATGAATGCCTAAGTGTGTTATAAGCTGCTTTAAAATCAGGGGCAAGCCCCGTATTGTTTTTGACAAAAATTTTATGGGGAGCAACTCTTTTAAATTTCCCGCTCCACGATGGTAGCAGCCAAAAACACACTGGAATTTATTGAGGGGGGGGTGTAGTTTGAATCAGTGCAATTTGTTGAACGGCAGCAGGGTAATTAAAATTTTGGGGCCCAAAAAACCCCCATCGGTAAAAAAAAATTAAAAGTCGAATCGAAAATTTTTAAAAATTTAAACAAAGATGAAAATTATAAATCGAAATATCTCAAAAAGTACAGAATAACAAGGAAAAATGTTTGACCAAATAACAGGGTGAAAACTATGAACAAGAAGATGTAAAAATTTCTGGAAAGGAAGCAGAAAAACACACACTTCAGCACTCAAACTAAAGGCCCCAACATGCTGCCGCAGGCGCAAAGGCGATAATCTCTATATAAAACTCTCTCTCTCTCTCTTCTCTCTCTCTCTCTCATCTCTTCTCTCTATTATATATATATATATTTTATATATATATATATGAAGACTACATGTCTTTTTAGCCATGGACTTATAACATTGTATTCCTCATGGTGTGGCGCTTTTTTTGCGTGCGATAAGTTACGTTTGGGGTAAAATAATAAGTTTATATGTCTTTCATAGTCAATGGTTTTATAACACTGTGTTCCTACATTGGTGTGTGTGTGCGTGTGGTTGTGTGTGTGTGTGTGTGTTTTGTGTGCGTGCGTGCGTGCGCGTGTGTGTGTGCTGCGTGTGTTTTCGTAACATTATTATTTGGAGTTATTTGGGGAAAATTTTAGCGACTATAAATGTAGCTTTCTTGAGTGTTTTCAGATTATGTATTTAAAGGATCATGTGTGTGCCCGTCAGTTAACTGGGCCCCTTTAGGGAATGATGGGCAGTGTTTTCGACTTTACTTGCCTTGACTTGAATTAAAGGAAGATGCAATGAAAGGAAGAAAAATAATGCGAAGAAGAAATAAAATGCAAGAAGAAGGGAAAGCAGGAAAAGAAGAATACGAACGAAGAAAGGGGAAAATGAAGAAGAATGCGAAGAGAATCAAAGAAAAAAACAAGGAAGAAAAAAGGAAGAAGAAAGCAAAAAAAGAAAAAATACAAAAAAAGAAAATGCAAAGTATGTAAGAAGGAGGCAAAGAAGAAGAATGCAAAGAAGAAAAATGCAAAAAAGAAGAAGAAGAAGAAGAAGAAGAAGAAGAAGAAGAAGAAAGAAGAAGAAGAAAAACAATGCGAGAAGAAGAAGAAGGCAAGAATGCGAAGAAGAAGAAGAAGAAGGAAGAAGAAGAAGAAGAAGAAGAAAGAAGAAGATGAGAATGATGATGAGATGATGATGATGATGAAAGATAGATGATGATGATGATGGAGAAGAAGAACAAAAAAGAACAAGAATTCTAAAGAGGAAAAAGAACAATGCAAAGAAGAATAATTGCAAAGAAAAGGGAAAATGCAAAGAAGAAGAAGAATACAAAAGAAAAAGAAGAGGAATGCAAAGAAAAAGAAGAATGTAATGAAGAAGAATGCAAAGAAGAATGCGACAAAGAAAAAGAATGCGACAAAGAAGAAAAAATGCAAGAAGAAGAAGTTAAAAGAATGGAAAGAAGAAGAAGAGTGCAAAGAAGAAGAATGAGAAGAGAAGATTAAATTTCCCAGAACAAAAATGGAAAAATTAGAATGCAAAGAATGCGAAGAAAACGCGAAGAAAAAAACCCGCAAAGAAGTAAACTGCGAAGAAGAAAGAAAGAAGAAGAAGAGAAGAAGAAGAAGAAGAAGAAGAAGAAGAAAAGAAGAAGAAGAAGAAGAAGAAGAAAGAATGGAAAAGAAGAGAAGAAGAAGAAAGAAGAAGAAGAAGAGAAGAAGAAGAAGAAGAAGAAGAGAAGAGAAGAAGAAGAAGAAAAAGGAAAGAAGAAGAAGAAGAGAAGAAGAAGAAGAAGAAGAAAGAAGAAAAAGAGAAGAAGAAGAAGAAGAAGAAAGGGAAAAAAAAGCCGAAAAATAAAGAGAATGCAAAAAAAGGAAAAAAAGAAGAGGGAAAGAAAAAAGAATCAAAGAATTGAAGAATGCAAAAAAATACTTAAAAAAATGCAAGGGGAAAGAATGCAAAGAAGAAGAAATTTCAGAGAAGAAGAATCAGAAGAAAAAGAAAATCGAAGTAGGAAGAAGAAATGCGAAAAAAAATGCAAAAAAGAAGGGAAGATGTGAAAAATGCTTGAAACGAAAAGCCAAGAAGAACTGCAAAGAAAAAAGAATGCAAGAAGAAGAAAGCAAAGGAGAAAACGAAGAAGAGGAAAAAAAAGAAAAAAAAAAAGAAAAAAAAAAAAAAAAAAAAAAGGAAAGAATGCAAAAAAAAAAGAAGAAAAAGGAAGAAGAAGGGAAAAAAGGGGAAAAAAATGAAAGAAGAAAAATGAAAAAAAGGGAAGAAAAAAAGAATCAGAAAAAAGGAAAAAAAAGAAGCAAAAAAAGGGGCGAAAGAAGAAAAAGAAGGAAAAAAGAAAAGTTAAGAGAAAAAAAAGCGAAAAAAACAAGAAAAAAAAAAAAAGATTGAAAAAAATTGAAAGAAGAATAAAAAAAAAACAAAGAAAAAAAAAGGAAAAAAGGGCAAAAAAGGCAAAGAAAAAAAACGAAAAAAACAAAAAAAGAAAAAAAAAAAACTAAAAAAAAAATAAAAAAAAGGGAAAAAGAGGAGAAGGAGGAAGGGGACAAAAGAAGGGAAGAAGAGGAAAAAAAGGGAAAGAAAAAATGAAGAAAAAAAATGAAAGAAAAAAAGGAAAAAAAAGGAAAAGGGAAAAAAAAAATTTAAAGAAAAGAATGGAAAAGAAAAAATGAAGAGAAGAAAAAAAAGGAAAAAAAGAAGAGAAGAAAAAAAGGAAGGAAAAGAAGAAGGAAGAAGAAAAAGGAAAAGAAGAAAAGAAAAAGGAAGGAAAAGAAAGAAAAAAAGGAAAAAAAAGGAAAAATAAAAAAAAAAGGGATGAAGAAAAAAAATAAGAAAGAAGAAAAAAAGGAAAAATAAAAAAAAAAAAAAAAAATAAAGAAAAAAAAAAGAAAAAAAAAAAAAAGAAAAAAAAGAAAACAAAAAGAAAAAGAAATAAAAAAAAAAAATCAAAAAAAGGAAACCCCTTTTAAAAGAAAAAAAAAAAATAAAAAAAAAAAAAAAAAATAAAAAAAAAAGAAAAAAAAAAAAAGGGAAAAAGAAAAAAAATAAAAAAGAAGAAAAAAAAGAAAAAAGAAAAAAAAAAAGAAAAAAAGGAAAAAGAAAGAAAATAAAAAAAAGAAAAAGGGAAAAAAAGAAGAAGAGGAATGGAAAAAAAAGAAGAAGGGAATGGAAAAAGATAAAGAAGAAAAAGGAATGGGAAAGAAATGAAGAAGGGGAATGAAAAAAGTGAAAAGAGGAATGGAAAAGAAATGGAAGAAGAGAAGGGAAGAATAAGAAGAAGAAGGGAAAGAAGATGAAGAAGAGGAATAAGAAGGGATGAAAAAGAAAAGGGAAAAAGATGAAGAAGAGGAAGGAAAAAAGATGAAAAAGAGGAATGGAAAAAAAGGAAAAGGGAAGAAGTGGTCAGAACACAACGCACATGCTCACTTTCATTCCGCAGGGTTTTCTTTTTCCCAATCTAAAAAAAAAACAAAAAAAAAACAAAAACTCCAACAGAGAGAATTAAAAAAACGAAAAAGTCTAACGGGCATGGCTAAAAAACTTGGGGAGAGGCCCTGAGTGGGCTGTGTGTACATGGTGTACAGAATTATCTACACTGACAACACATCGAATTATAACAGACAGACAAAAAAATTTCGAAAAAAAATCAACCTGACGACACATCGAAAAATCAACACTGACGACACATCGATTAATAAAACACTGACAGAAACATCATATAATAACACTGCAGACACACGATATATCAACACTGACAGCACACGATAAACCAACACGACAGGAAAAATCGATTAATCAAAACTGACAGAAACATTGATATAATCAACACTGACAAAACATCGATTAATCAACACTGCCCGAAACTCGATTAAAACAACACTGACAGAAACTCGATAAATCAACAGACAGAAACACGATATAATCAACACGACAGAAAAATAGATGTAATCAATAATAATAAATAATAAATAATAATAAAACGGGGAAATTTTTATAGCCTAATATTCAAAAAAATCAAAGCGCTTGCATTCAACACTCCCCCAGAGTTAACATATTCAAAATACATACACGCGCGCGCGCGCGCGCACGCACGCACGCACGCACACATACACACACAAGATTACACACTTTGGCAGGGTGATGGGACTTGGCTGTTTTAGGCAGGGATAGAGTTGAGATAAAACAAGAGAGGGAAAATCAGACTTGGAATAAATATGTCTTAAGGCTGGATTAAAAAGTGTCATAAGTAGACTTTTGGCGAAGGGAGAAAGGGAGGTTGTTCCAGATCACTGGACCAGAAACAGAGAAAGAGGAACGGCCGACAGTGGATTGGTTGAATCTCGGTGTTCGTAAGCACAAGGTATCTGCAGCAGAGCGGAGGGAACGTGAAGGAGTGTACAGGTGAAGAGTCACAGAGGTAGGAGGGAGCTGTTTTGTAGAGACATGTGTAACAGAGGGTACTGATCTTATAGTTAACTCTCTGTGGCACAGGCAGCCAGTGGAGAGATTGCAAGAGAGAAGTTATGTGCTCAGATTTTTTTCTTTCTGAGGAAAAGTCGAGCTGCAAAGTTTTGTACTGAAAGAAGCATAGAAATAATCAACACTGGAAGAAACATAGATATAATCAACACTGAACGAAACATAGACATAATCAACACTGAAAGAAACATAGAACTAATCAACACTGACAGAAGTATAGATATAATCAACACTGAAATAAGTATAGGTATAATTAACACTGAAAGAAGTATAGACATAATCAACACTGAAAGAAACATAGAAAGAACCAATACTGAAAGAATTATAGATATAATCAATACTGAAAGGAGTATAAATATAATCAATACTGAAAGAAACATAGATATAATCAATACAGAAAGAAACATAGAAATAATCAATACTGAAAGACGTATAGATATAATCAATACTGAAAGAAACATATAAATTATGCCATCAACAATGAGATAAGCATTATAACCAACGATGAAATAAGCATAGATATAATCAACAATGAGACAATCATAGATATAATCAACAATTAGATATGCGTAGAAATGAACAACGTGATAAGTATAGCTATAATGAACAATGAGATATGGATAATCAACAATGAGATAAACATAGATATAATCAACAATGAGATAAGCTCAGATACCATCAACAATGAGATAATCATAGCTAAAATCAACAGTGAGATCAGCATCGCTATACTCAACACTAAGATAAGCGTGGACACACCCCACTAAAAGAGCCAGGCTACAGTGCGGGCTTTGTTTAGACTAGCAATGGTTCAATCTGAGCGCCCTTCTGGCTTGTATATACAAGCGCTTTGATTTGTCTGTGCAAGATATAGCGGGTTATAAGTTCCACTTTACTATTATGATGATTCTTATCATCATCATCATCATCATCATCATCATCATCATCATCATCATCATCATCATCATCATCATCATCATCATCACTTTCCTCTATTGCAAAAACTTCAATAGAATTCGGCAATACGTCAGTTCCTTTGTCCAACTCTGTGAAGTATTTAGGAGTAGTTTTTGACAACACACTCTCTATGAAAAAATTCATCACCCAGACCTGCCAGTCTTGCTACTATCAATTACGGCGCATAAGCGCAATTCGCAAGTATATGTCCACTGATGCAACTTCCAAGCTTGTCACATCTCTCATTCTTTCACGTTTAGACTACTGTAATTCTCTTTTGGCTGGCCTACCAGCATCATCTATCCACTCTCTTCAACGCATACAAAACTCTGCAGCTCGACTGGTCCTAAGAAAGAAAAAATCTGAACACATCACTCCTCTTCTGCGATCTCTTTACTGGCTGCCTGTCTCACAAAGAATGGAGTATAAAATCAATACCCTCTGTTTCAAATGTCTCCACAAATCTGCACCCTCTTATCTCTGTAACTGTCTTCACCTGTACACTCCATCCCGTTCCCATCGTTCAGCCACAGATACTTTGTGCTTTCGAACACCCAGATTCAAACAAACCACTGTTGGCCGTCGCTCCTTCTCTGTTTCTGGTCCATCCACCTGGAATGACCTCCCTCTTTCACTTCGCCAAAAGCCTTCACTTGATACCTTCAAATCCAGCCTCAAAACACACTTATTTCCTACCTGAGACTTTTCCCCCACAAATCTGTCCCTAATTTTCAACAGCATCTTTCGCCTTCTAAGTGTTGTTCCGAGTGTGTGTGTGTGTGTGTGTGTGTGTGTGTGTGTGTGTGGTGTGTGTTGTGTGTGTGTGTGTGCGTGCGTGCGTGCATACGTGCGCGCGCATGGATTTGAAATCTGTTGTTCATTATGTTTAAGGAGAGTTGCATGCCTGTAAATGATTGAGTGCAAGCGCTTCGATTTGTTTGGTTTTTACAAGATTCAGCGCTATATAAATTCCATATATTATTATTATTATTATTATCATCATTATTCTTGTTATGACTACTACTGTATAGCCAGTATCGTCCAGTGTGTCTGGCTCATGCCTGGTTTCTCAGCTACAGGTCAAGGGTCACCAACGGGGGTGATGCTGCTGATGCCGCCGTTTCTGCCCAGTACAAAGGCAGCCGCATTCTGATTTCGGTATGGTGTCTAAACACGTGTGCACGCGTTTTTACATGTTGTCATCCATTCCCGCAGACATGAATGGCCTACTCTTTTGAGAGGCGAACGGGTTTTAATAAATGCCGGACAGGGAAACAAATACGGTTGCAAGATGCTCTGTGTGCATTCACACACGGGACTTTGGTTTACCTGGAAGGACTTTCGGGTGGGGTGGAGGGGTGTGTGGGGGGTGGGCAGGGGAGGGCGCCTGTCTGGGGGCTCACACACACTCGGCCTCCCGTCACAAGGCAACGCTCTGACCACCAGCTACCTCACCCCCCCCCCCCCCCCCCCCCACCTTTCCCCCACCTAGCGTTACTTGTAGGTAAAAGAAGTGCCACAAACTATTTCCATTACTCTAATCTCTCTCTCTCTCTCTCTCTCTCTCTCTCTCTCTCTCTCTCTCTCTCTCTCTCTCTTCTCCTCTCTTCTCTCTCTCTCTCTCTCTCTCTCTCTCTCTCTCTCTCTCTCTCTCTCTCTCTCTTTCTCTGTTCTCTCTCCTCTCTCTCTCTATCTCTGGGGGTGCACAGCACGTGCAGCTAGCTGAAGGTTGTGTTTTGCATCGTCTTCAGTATTTCGGCAAGTACCAAGGACTGACAGAGTGTTCCCAGGTCTACGTTGGTGACTGACAGCATAAGACACTATGCCGTCGGGGCAGCTAGATTTCAGAGCGTCTTGTGGATGCTTCCTGGCAGTATTTCAACATTTTATGTGGAAGAGAGCCATGTTTAAGAGGGCAATGCGAGTGACCATTTTAAAAGCTCGCTCGCGCGTTGCCGGTGTTCTCCTTGGCTTGTCCCTCGTCTATTTGTTCTGGGGGGACAATTTGTTCCTACGTCGTGGAGAAAACCAGCTGCTGCTACGTGGCGGAGACGTGGAGGCGAACCCTGGACCCAACCCAAGCAACTCTGCTGCCTCCACACCTTCCAGCAGCACACGGCAGACGAGGCTTCACACGTCTCATCCTTCTCGCCCCAGCAAGGAACCATCCATAACGGAGGTCATGTCGACGCTGCAGGAGATGAACGGGAAACTGGACACTGTCAGTGGAAACCTCAATCGCTTGCAACAGGACCACAACGCCCTGCATGACCTGGTGCACAGCATCAGGGATGAAGTCCGGGAGCTGCGTCAGAAGAATGAGACTTTGGAGAAACAACATCAGGATTTGTGTGACAAAGTCAGTACCCTTGAAAAGAAGTATGATGATCTAGAAAACCGGTCTAGAAGAAATAATCTGATTTTTCATGGTGTGACTAGGACAGGGAAAGAAACCAATGAAGAATGTGAGGGTTTGATTCAGGACTTGTTAACATACAAACTTGAGCTACCCGACACATTCGAATTTGATCGTGTACACCGCATTAATTCTAGAACTGACTCACCGATTGTTGCCCGGTTTTCTTTTTACAAACAGAAGGTTAAGATCTTGAAGGCAAAGCAAAAGCTGAAAGGAACAAACACGTTCATAGGGGAAGATTTCTCTCAGAAGGTTAGGGAAATCCCACGCAAGTTGGGCTCCCACCTCAAGCAAGCCAGGGATGAGGGAAGACAGGCCCGCATGGTCCATGACCATCTCTTTATTGATGGCAGGAAGTTTGGCCTGGATCCCCATGACAATCTGACAGAAATCAGATAGGGATACGGCCGGCCTTCTGCTGGGGGAAAGAATAGTGGGGTTAATTCTGATGGGGGACCAAAAATTTACCTGCCACATAGCAATTTGCCAGTGCATGCATGTAGGCCCTCTGTTTGGTTTGGCTTCACATATTGCACATGAAACGCCACAGCAGGAGCCAGTTGTACACACACCGGAGGGTGTGTGTGTCGGTGACGGTTCGGTGTGCGTGCGTGCTTTTTCGCTTCTCCCTCCTGTGTCAAAAGTTTGAGGGGTCCAATGAATGTATACTTTTCAATAAAGATTTGCCTTCCGATAATTCTTGTGTTGTAGATGTCCGTCCTACGGTAGATAACTGTAGAACTGTGTCTTTTTTGTCATGGAATGTCAATGGATTGCGTTTAAAATACACTTTTGATGATTTTGTGAAATACGTGTCATCATTTGATTTTATATGTCTTACAGAGACTTTTGAGGAAGCTGTCGATATTGATTTATTTTCTGGATTTCAAATGTATGTAAAACCTGCTGTTAAATTGACTTAACAGGGGAGAAAATCAGGTGGTATCTTGTGTTTATTCAAACGGGAGTTATGTTCCTATGTCCGTGAATTAGAAGTTCAGTATGAAAATATATGTGCGTTTCTGATTGATAAGCAATTATTGAACTGTGCAAAAGATATTTTGTATGTATGCGTTTATGTCCCACCTGAAGGTTCTCCTTTCTACACACATTTTGATTATGATCATGGATGGAATAATAATAATAATAATAATGTATGGAATTTATATAGCGCTGAATCTTGTAAAGCAACAAATCAAAGCGCTCAGATTTTATTTCATACCACTTTAAGTCACGGCAGATTTCTCTCCGTGAAATTCGGGCTGCTCTCCCCGGGGAGAGCGGGAGAACGCGTCGCTACTTAGCGCTGCGCCACCCTTTCAACCTTTTTTTTTTTTTTTTCTTTTTTTCTTTTTCTGCAGCTGTATTTGTTTTCCCATCTCACGTATGTGGTCTTATTTTACGATAAGGAATTTTGCCAGGGATCAAACTCTCTCTTGTTAGATCTGCTTGATGCTGATTTGATTGTTAAGTTGTAGACACTTGAGTGATGATGGTTAATGTTAATCCTATTGTGGTGACTTCAAGTCGATTCTAATATATCTCATCTCATACAGTCATGACACTCATATATCGAATTAATCAGATATTTACAGTAATTCTATCCGTATGTTTCCAGAATTCTCAATTAACTGTCATGGTAAATGTCTGTTAAACATGGACTAGCTTTGATTTGAATGTTTTAAATGGTTTGTGTCACGGCGACCAGACAGGTCAGGTTAGATAAGTTACATGAAGCAAGCATGCAAGATAGATTCTATTTTGCAATAGAAATGATTGATATGAATGTTAACGATGCTTTAGAGTTATTTAATGACTGTATCAGAGAATGTGCATCATGCATGAAGAAGAAAATTAGGATTGATCAAAATAGGCATCAGCAAGGTTGGTTTGATGAGATATGTTTTGATAGCAGAAAGAGAGTTCGTAGTTTGCTAAGAAGATTCAGGCGCTCAGGGAATAAAGCAGATAAGGATTGTTATGTTAGAGCTAGAAGAGAATATAAAAATATATTAATTACAAAGAAAAAGATGTTTAATTAATAAAGCTACGTTGGAAAAACTTGTATCTAGTATAAATAACCAGAAAGATTTCTGGGCTCATATGAACAAAATTTCGTCTAAGAAGAAGGACACTAAGAATAATATTTCTGCAGATGAATGGTTTCACCATTTCAAAGGATTATTGGATAAAGATTCATTGGGTGGTATCAGCGACTGTGATTTTCTTGAACAAGAAAATGACTTCATGGATTGTCCAATTTCTGAAGAAGAAGTCTTGTTTGCGCTTCGAAAATTGAAAAATCGCAAAGCTGCAGGTCCAGATGGGATTATTGGGGAACTTTTAAAAGCTCCCTGCCACCAAATAGTTAATTTCTTTGTAAAGTTTCTCAGTATTCTATTCGATAAAGGCATTTTCCCCGAGAGCTGGTCTGAACCTGTGATTCTTCCTCTTTATAAGAAAGGCAATGTTAATGACAAAAATAATTATAGAGGAATTTAACTTTCAGATATTAGTAGTAAAATATTTAGTACCATTATCAACAGAAGGCTTCAAGAATATGTAACACAGTATGATATAACTGGTGAACACCAGGCTGGATTTAAGCATGGCTACTCAACTATTGACCATATGTTTACTCTTTTGACGTTGATACAGAAACAATTCTCTTTGAATCGAAAATTGTATGTAGCCTTTATCGATTTTGAAAAAGCTTTCGATTCTATAAACATAAATTTGTTGTGGCCTATTCTGATAAAGCAAGGAATTCGAGGAAAACTATTTAAATGTGTCAAAAGTATGTATAATACAGTTAAAACTAGAGTTAGATGTGGCAACAAACTAACTAATTATATCAACTGTAGCAGAGGAGTAAAACAAGGAGATGTATGTAGTCCTGTTCTGTTCACGCTATTTATAAATGAGTTAGCAGTACAACTAATTGAAAAAGGAAGACATGGTGCCAGATTTACAAATGATTCTATTGAACTATTTATTTTGTTATTGGCTGATGATATTGTTTTGTTTTCTGAGACAGTGATTGGATTGCAAACTCAGCTCAACAACTTAAAGAAAGCAGCGAGTGAACTGGAACTGAAAGTCAACTTGAACAAAAGTAATATCGTAGTATTTAGAAAAAGGAGGTCATCTAGCAGCTAGAGAAAAATGGTTTTATGATAATGTTCCAATGCCTATTGTAAATGCTTATAAATATCTAGGTATAATTTTTTCTACTCGATTAAGTTTTGCAGCTGCTTGTAGGGACCTATCTAGTAAAGCAAAGAATGCCCTGTTTCAGATCATGAAGAAACTGTTTGTGTTAAATAATAATTCTCTACAACTGTTTGTTAAGATATTTGATACACAAGTACAGCCTATCATGCAGTATGGTTCTGAACTGTGGGGCTTGGATGTAAAAGCTGCTGAGCTCTGTGAATCTGTTCATTTGTTTGGACTGAAAAAGTTTTTAGGGGTAAAAAGGAAAACACCAAACGATTAAATATATGGAGAAACAAACAGATACCCTATTTTCATTGCTTCCGCCGTTAGGTGTATACAGTACTGGTTTAAATTATTAAAGATGAATAACGATAGGCTACCACGAAAGGCATATAATATGTTGCTTGATTTAGACGCAAGGGGTAAAGTTAATTGAGTATCTAATATACGAATATGTTTATCTGAACTGGGGCTTGGATATGCATGGATCTATCAGGGGGTAGGACAAGAAAATATCTTTATTAAAACTCTTCGTCAGAGAATGGTTGACTGTAGATGGCAAAAGTGGGAAAACCATATCAACTCTAGCGATAGATTCGATTTATACAGGGTTTATAGTTCAACACAGTCATGTAGTAAAGAAATACCTCTCAATGAACATGGATAAACACTTGAGATTCATTCTCACTAGATTTCGTTTCGGCATATCGGACATTAATGCACATGCTTTCCGCTATAGACGAGTCTCTGCTACCGATATGCTATGTCCACTATGTAAAGAATCAGCTGAAGACGAAGTCCATTTTGTTTTGAAGTGTCCTGCTCTCACTACTTTTGGTATAAGATTTATTCCACAGAACTTCTATGCCCGACCTTGTTTGTTCCGGTTAAGTTTGCTGATGGCATCAGTCCATGATAAAACTGTTCACAATCTGGCTCTATTTTTGTATAAGGCTTTTCAGTTACGAGAAAAACTTAGGTCTTAGGCTCGCATGTCTTTGGTACAGATGTATTATGTGCTGTTTTGTATGTTGTATACGCATATACCTTATTTGCTTTTTTCTGCCCCCTCTCATACGGGGCTATGGCCTTACATGAATAAACCATCTGAAGTCTGAAGTCTCTCTCTCTCTCTCTCTCTCTCTCTCTCTGTCTCTCTCTCCTCTCACACACACACACACACACACACATTCTTGCTACGAAGTCTTTCAGAAGTATTCAACTGTTTAAAAAACCCAATATATTATTACCTGACCTTTAACACACACACACACACACACACACACACACACACACACACACACACACACACACCACACACCACAGAGGTGGGAACGGATGACAGAAGTTACAAAACTGCATACACATGGAGACTGTATATAAAAAAGCATATGAGTGCTTATTCCATTATCCTCGAAATAAAACAATGAATAAATAAATAAGAAAATAAACAGAGAGAGAGAGAGAGAAAAGAGAGAGAGAGAGAGAGAGAGAGAGAGAGAGAGAGAGAGAGAGAGAGAGCGAGGAGAGAGAGAGAGAGAGAGAGAGAGAGAGAGAGACAGGCAGACAGACAGACAGACAGACAGACAGGCAGACAGGCAGAAGCACAAAGACAGGCAGTAAGCAGGGAAGACAAAGTGACTGACCTTGTCAAAAGTGACCACCATGCTGAATCTTGGCAGGTAGCGAGCCACCGATGTGAATCAACAACAACAACAACAACACAAGAAATCACACGCACAGAACAATGTGCCAGTCACGGTATGGGTGTGCCACGTGGCGGACGTCAGCGCGAGCTGTGTGCAGGACTGACTGACTGACTGACTGACCACTGACTGACTGACTGACTGACCACTGCCCGCCCTCCCCCCTGGTGTGCGCTGAGCTAGGCTGGTCACTACGCGCTGTTCCCGGACACCGTCAGCCTCGGGTCAAGACGTCTCCACTGTCACCTTCTGTTTCGTTTGTGTTAAAAACCAAAACCATTGTGGAAAAAGTGGTGAATTCCACACAATGGTAGATTCAAGGATTGTGTCTTTGTGTTTGTTATTATCATTTCCTGAAACCGTTGATTGTTGTCCGTTTTCCACCTTTTGACAATCCGCCATATCACTGTTAAACTGATATTCCACAATTGTCTGTTTTATTCAGTTCAAGTTCATGTTGATGACGTGTACAAGTCGTGTTGATGACGTCTACAGGTCATGTTGATGACGTCTACAGGTCATGTTGATGGCGTCTACAGGTCATGTTGATGACGTCTACAGGTCATGTTGATGGCGTCTACAGGTCATGTTGATGACGTGTACAGGTCATGTTGATGACGTCTACAGGTCATGTTGATGACGTGTACAGGTCATGTTGATGACGTGTACAGGTCATGTTGATGACGTCTACAGGTCATGTTGATGACGTCTACAGGTCGTGTTGATGACGTCTACAGGTCATGTTGATGACGTCTACAGGTCATGTTGATGACGTCTACAGGTCATGTTGATGGCGTCTACAGGTCATGTTGATGACGTGTACAGGTCATGTTGATGACGTCTACAGGTCATGTTGATGACGTCTACAGGTCATGTTGATGACGTCTACAGGTCATGTTGATGTCACGTTGATGACGTCTGCAGGTCAGAGTGAACCAGGAAGATGCAGAGATGCTCATAGGAGGTCACTACGCAGACTGGCGTTCCTTTGCTTGCTTGCTTAGTCCCAAGGTGTCTTCCCTGGCTGTACAGAAATACCCCCCACCCCCCTTCCGCCATATAATTACATTTTAAAATGAAATAAAATAAAATGCAATAAAATTTAAGAAAACAAAATAAAACGAAAAGCACAGACACACACATTCTTTGGATTGTGGGTTTTCGAAAAAATAACGTTTAAAACAAACTACTCACATGTATATCATTTTTTTAAAACATGCAATGAATCTAGGGTTGTTATCATTTGAAATAACTACTGATGAATATCATTGAAGGACAAACTCTATGGCTGTAAGATTCCTTTTGAAATAAACACATACCAGCCAACTTTATACCATCCAATTTTATACCAGCCAACTTCACTTCATACCAGCCAACTTCACTTCTTACCAGCCAAATTCACTTCATACCAGCCAACTTCATACCAGCCATCTTCATACCAGCCAACTTCACTTCATACCAACCAACTTCACTTCATACCAGCCAACTTCATACCAGCCAACTTCACTTCATATCAGCCAACTCACTCAACTCACAATCCGCCACCAACTTCATACCAGCCAATTTTATACCAGCCAACTTCACTTCATACACCCCAAACCCCTTCCCAGCCAACTTCCCTCATACCAGCCAACTTAACCACCAATTTTTTTACCACCAAATTTACTTTATACACCAATTCACTTTAAACCACCCAACTTCACTTTATACCAAACCAACTTCACTTCAAACCCCCAACTTCAAAACCCGCCCTTCAACCCCAACTTCACTCAACCCGCCAAAACTTTATCAGCCCAAATTCAACAGCAATTTTATACCGCCAACCACTTTATAACCAAAACTTCACTTTTTACCACCAACTTCACTTTTCCAGCCAAAATTCTACCACCAACTTTACCAAAACCCAAATTTAACCACCAAATTTTTTTTCCAGCCAACCACTCTATTAAACCCAAAATTTACCAAACCACCAATTCATAACCCCAAAATTCTTTTCCCCCAACTTTATCCACCAACTTCCTTTTACCCCCCAAAAATTCACTTATACCACCAACTTCAGTCATACCACCAACCCCCATCCACCCAAATTCATACCCCCAATTTATCCACCAACTTCACTCATACACCAATTCATTATAAACCCAAAACAAACCCAACCATCCAACTATACCCCAAAAATTTTTTAACACCAAATTCACTTTTTAACCAGCAACTTCACTTATCCACCAACTTTTCCAGCCAACTTCACTCTACCACCCAATTTATACCACCCAAATTTCACGTCTTACCACCAAAATTCATCATCCATTAAATTCATACCACTAAACTTCATACCAGCCAACTTCATCCCCACCAAACCCTTTATCCAGCCAATTTCGTTTTCTTACAGAATTTATATAAAAATTTTAAAATTATAATCCCAGCCAATTCATACAGCCAATTCACTATCCACCAACTAAACCACCCAACTTCATTTCTACCAGCAACTTATACAGCAAAACTCATTATCCCGAAAATTTCATCCAGCCAACTTACTCATACCAGCCAATTTCCCTTTTACCGGGCCAACTTCATTTCCCCACCAACTTCACTTTTCCACCAACTTCACTTCATACCACCCAAACTTCATACCACCAACTTAATCCAGCCAACCATTCAACCAAACCAACTTACTTCATCCCAGCCAACTTCACTTTTCATACCACCAATTACTTAAACCCCAGCCAATTAAACTTCATCCAGCCAACTCATTTAAACCCACCAACTTTTATGCCAGCCAACTTCACTTCATCCACCAACTTAAACCCAGCCAATTCACTTCATAACACCCAACTTCATTACCGCCAACTTCACTTATCCAGCCAATTTTACTTCATCCCACCCAAACTTACTTCTACCACCTTCCCATACCACCAATTTCACTTCATACCACCAACTTCACTTCACCCGACACTAAACATGGTTCCACCCAACATATTTCCAACTCTACTCGCATAAACACTTCCAAAAATCAATACCACCTCCCGCAGAGAACAAGTCACAGGCAGAAAACACCAACACCTGAAGACCTGGTACTAGTAAACCTTAAAAAACATGGTACTAGTGAAACACTGAAGACATTTGTAACAGTAAAAAAACACCTAAAACACCTTGTAACAGTGAAAAAACCGAACACACTTGTAACAGTAAAAACCCCTAAAAACACTGGCCCCATGAAACCCTAAAGACACGGGGAAAACCATAAACACTGTCTATTTTTGCCCACCTAAAGCGAAGAGAAAAACCCTTACCAAAAAGGCAAAACTAAACTGATCTTGGTGGGTTGGAAAACTGAAGAGAGTAGGGTTTTGTCACCATGAAAACTGCTGCACGGCACTAACAACTTTGCGCACGAGGGGGGGTAACGGAACTGTGAGCCGGGGTGGAAAGCGAGACACCACGCGGCACCGCTGAGGAAAGATTTGGGGTAGGCAGGGGGGTCAGCATGCGGTCAGGGGAGGCCAAAACTCAGTGGGTTTGCGGTATACTGCAGCAGGGCAAAAAGCAACACGGCAAAGGGGAGGTAAAAGGGGCAGGCAAGGCAGGCAGGGAACAAGGCAGGCAGGACAGGCAGGGGGGGAAAAGGCAGACAGGGAGGCAGAAGGAGCAAAAAGGGGGCCCAGTGCCCGAGGGCAAAACCAGGGAAGGCAGTTTCCTCCCTTCCAGAGAGGGCCGCCAGTCATGTGGAGAATTTCGTGTGGGGAGGGGGGGGGGGGCAGCTATGGAGGTATGGAGGTGTGCAGTCTTTGAAATTACCGTTCTCTGAGGGAATAAAACAAAAGCCTCCAATGCCTTTTTTTCTGGAACTTCACCCCCCCCAAGATTATGAAGCCAGTTGGACAACCTCTATTCCTGGCATTAACTATCAATTGTGTTGGCTGGTTTGATCAGCGTTGAACTTTGTTAACACTATCACGTTTTCGTCTAAACGTTGAACTTTAACACTATCACGTTTTCGTCTAAACGTTGAACTTTGTTAACACTGTCACGTTTTCGTCTAAACGTTGAACTTTGTTAACACTATCACGTTTTGGTCTAAACGTTGAACTTTGTCAACACTATCAAATTTTGGTCTAAACGTTTAACTTTGTTAACACTATTACGTTTTGGTCTAAACGTTGAGTTTTGTCAACACTATCACGTTTTGGTCAAAACGTTGAACTTTATTAACACTATCACGTTTTCGTCTAAACGTTGAACTTTATTAACACTATCACGTTTTCGTCTCTCTTTTGACACTGCTGCTTTTGCCGGGGAGGAACAATTTGAACAATTTTTATTTTTCAGAGGGTAATAGATTAAGCATTACATGCTTTTTTTACATCCAGCCCTCAAAAAAACAACCCCCCCCCAAAACAACAACAAAAAAGTAACGAGAAGGGAAAATATGCATGCTGGAGGAAGAGTGAAACAGAACAAGACAAACATGAACTGAACAACAACTTCTGGCTACTTAGTTTAGGATCACTGAAAACAAAGCAATACTTGTTTGATTACAGTGATTATCAGAATCCACAACAGAAATAAAAGCAGAAATCTTTCTCCCCAAAGACCCATCTACCAGGCTTTGTCACCTCGCACATGACCACATCAGAGCAAGGGAAAAACCAATGTCTAGAGAGACAGAACGTGGCTAAAAGAACACCACTGTACCACACAACACTCCCTGTTGCAAATCCTGCCTTCACCGGTTTTCCTCTGTCCCCTAGTGGCGAGGGAAGCATGTAGTCCAGTCACTCCCTCGGCAGCAGGAAGATCTGCCTGGCTGAACAGCGTGACGTCACTCCAGTGTCAGAGGTCACTGCCTCCTGAGGCAGACAGAGGTAGATGCAGGAGGTGTTCAGCGTGACGTCACTCCAGGGTCAGAGGTCACTGCCTCCTGAGGCAGACAGAGGTAGATGCAGGAGGTGTTCAAGTTCCCGGCACTCCAGGTGCAGTGCCTGTCTCCCTCACTGTGGTGTGGTGTGGTGTGGTGTGGTGTGGTGTGGTGGGGTGTGGTGTGGTGGGGTGTGTTGTGGTGTGGTGTGGTGTGGTGTGGTGTGGGTGTGGTGGGGTGTGGTGTGGTGGTGTGTGTGGGGTGTGGTGTGGTGTGGTGTGGTGTGTGTGGTGTGTGGGGGTGTGGTGTGGTTGGTGGGTGTGGTGTGGTGTGGGGTTGGTGGGGTGTGTGTATGGTGGGTGTGGTGTGGTGTGGGTGGGTGTGGTTGTGGTGTGTGGTGGTGTGGTGTGGTGGGTGTGGGTGGGGTGTGGTTGGTGTGGTGTGGTGTGGTGGGTGTGGTGTGGTGTGGTGGGTGTGGTGGGGTGTGGTGTGGTGTGTGGTGTGGTGTGGTGTGTGTGGTGTGGTGTGGTGTGGTGTGGTGTGGTGGGGTGTGGTGTGTGTGGTGTGTGGGGTGTGTGTTGGTGTGTGGTGTGGGTGTGGTGTGGTGTGGTGTGGTGGGGTGTGGTGTGGTGTGGTTGGGTGTGGTGTGTGTGGTGTGGTGGGTGTGGGGTTGGTGTTGGGTGTGGTGTGGGTGTGGTGTGGTGGGTGTGTGGTTGGTGTGTGGTGTTGGTGTGTGGTGGGTGTGGTTGGGTGTGGTGGGTGTGGTGTGTGTGTGTGGTGTGGTGTGGTGTGATGGGGTGTGGTTGGTGTGGTGGTGTGGTGTGTGTGTGTCGTGTGGTGGGTGGTGGTGTGTGTGGTGGGTGTGGTGTGGTGTGTGTGTTGGTGTGGTTGGTGTGGTGTGGTGTGGTTGTGGTGGGTGTGTGGTGTGTGGTGGTGTGTGTGGTTTGTGGGTGTGGTGGGTGTGGTGTGGGTGTGGTATGGTTGGTGGTGTGGTGTGGTGTGGTGTGGGTGTGGTGGGGTGTGGTATGGTGGGGTGTGGTGTGGTGTGGTGTGGTGGGTGTTGTGTGTGTGGTGTGTGTGTGTGGTGTGGTGTGGGTGGTGGGTGGTGTGGGTGGGGGGTGTGTGGTGGTGGGGTGTTTGGGGTGTGGTGTGGTGTGGTGTGGTGTGTGGGGTGTGGTGTGGGTGTGGTGTGGTGTGTGGTGTGGTGTGTGTGGTGGTGTGGGTGGGTGTGGGTTGTGTGGTGGTGTGGTGTGGTGTGGTGGGTGTGGTGTGGTGGGGGGTGTGGTGTGGTGGGGTGGGGTGTGGTGTGGTGTGGGTGGGGGTGGGATGGGGTGTGGGTGTGGTGGGTGGTGTGGTGTGGTGTGGTGGGGTGTGGTGTGGTGTGGTGTGGTGTGGTGGGGTGGGGGTGGGGTGTGGTGTGGTGTGGTGTGGTGTGGTGGGGTGGGGTGTGGTGTGGTGAAGTGTGGTGTGGTGTTGCTGCTTTCCCATCCCCCAAAGAGAAACAATGGCGCCATGAGGAGAGGGCTTGGCACTGATGGCGCTGGCCGCCATTGTGGCATGGCGATGTTCTATTTGTAGAGGGCCGCCATTGTGGCATGGCGATGTTCTATTTGTAGAGGGCCGCCATTGTGGCATGGCGATGTTCTATTTGTAGAGGGCAGCCATTGTGGCATGGCGATGTTCTATTTGTAGAGGGCAGCCATTGTGGCATGGCGATGTTCTATTTGTAGAGGGTAGCCTGTTGTCTGTCATGGTCAGGAAAGGGTGGATAGTGGGCGGGGTGGTCTGACCTGGACTTCAGCCAATCAGCGGCTAGAGCGTGCGGGACATGGGGGTGGATGACCTTTCCTTGGCTGACAACAGGGCCTGGGCAGGAGTGGACACCATCCCCCTCCTCCCTCTCTCACCTCCCCCTTCTCCTCCCCTCCACACCTGGCTGCTGTCCACCCCTGGTGTTTGGTGAAGGGGGAATCTTGTTTGTCAGTGACCATTTTTCTGTCATCTTTTTTCGTCTTCTCTCTTTGGTTTTTTTCTGTCCGTGCTTCTGTTTCTTTGTTCCTCTGTTAGTTCTGTGTCACATTTCTTCGTGTTCCTCGCTCTTTCTCTGTCTTTGTTCCTCTGTTAGTTCTGTGTCACATTTCTTCGTGTTCCTCGCTCTTTCTCTGTCTTTGTTTCTCTGTTAGTTCTGTGTCACATTTCTTCGTGTTCCTCGCTCTTTCTCTGTCTTTGTTTCTCTGTTAGTTCTGTGTCACATTTCTTCGTGTTCCTCGCTCTTTCTCTGTCTTTGTTTCTCTGTTAGTTCTGTGTCACATTTCTTCGTGTTCCTCGCTCTTTCTCTGTCTTTGTTTCTCTGTTAGTTCTGTGTCACATTTCTTCGTGTTCCTCGCTCTTTCTCTGTCTTTGTTTCTCTGTTAGTTCTGTGTCACATTTCTTCGTGTTCCTCGCTCTTTCTCTGTCTTTGTTTCTCTGTTAGTTCTGTGTCACATTTCTTCGTGTTCCTCGCTCTTTCTCTGTCTTTGTTTCTCTGTTAGTTCTGTGTCACATTTCTTCGTGTTTCCTCGCTCTTTCTCTGTCTTTGTTTCTCTGTTAGTTCTGTGTCACATTTCTTCGTGTTCCTCGCTCTTTCTCTGTCTTTGTTTCTCTGTAGTTCTGTGTCACATTTCTTCGTGTTCCTCGCTCTTTCTCTGTCTTTGTTTCTCTGTTAGTTCTGTGTCACATTTCTTCGTGTTCCTCGCTCTTTCTCTGTCTTTGTTTCTCTGTTAGTTCTGTGTCACATTTCTTCGTGTTCCTCGCTCTTTCTCTGTCTTTGTTTCTCTGTTAGTTCTGTGTCACATTTCTTCGTGTTCCTCGCTCTTTCTCTGTCTTTGTTTCTCTGTTAGTTCTGTGTCACATTTCTTCGTGTTCCTCGCTCTTTCTCTGTCTTTGTTCCTCTGTTAGTTCTGTGTCACATTTCTTCGTGTTCCTCGCTCTTTCTCTGTCTTTGTTTCTCTGTTTCCTCTTCTCTGTTCTTTGTGTTTTGTTTTTATCCCTGTCTTTGTCTGCCTGATTCTTCGGCTATGCCGTGTGACAGACCGTCTGCTTTGTGTAATTATAATTATTGTAATTAGGACTAGAGTTTAGACTTTAGTTCTGACCTAAATGCCTTTCTTTCATCTGTCTCTATGTTGCCTTCTTTGTGCAAGGTGACCTGTTGATGTCTGCTTATGCACATAACATGTTCTCTAATGCAATATATATAATCTCTTTCTTCCTCTCTGTGTAACTAACTTTAACACTCGGCATTGTGTTACATGCCTGCTAAATGAAGTGTGTGCATTTGTGTATGGCCCGCCACCGCAAGTGCAAAACATGCTGTCAGTAACCCGAAAACAATCCAAGTTCAGTTCACCTGACAGAAATATAATTATGCAGTCATTGCGACCCATCAGGCATCTGGCTCTTGTCCAGCATGTGTTGACCTATGGGTACGCACCTGTCGTGGGGTGGGGAACTGGCTGCAGAACTTCTGTTGAATTCAGAGGAAGTTTTGCCGGAAGCGGTGTAAATGCTGGTCAAACACCTGAAGTATGCCAGCTTCAGAGAAAGGAGGCTGGGCTTGGTTAGGGGAATCTGGGGAAGGACTGAAGACAGAAGAGATTGGCCACAAATGCTGCAGCAAGCATCATTGGCTACACCAAAGAAGAATGTGGCCCACAGGTGAACATGTGACTCACGTTTGTAAAGCACATACCACTGGCCGTTAGTGGTGACTGAAGCACTAGAACACTGTCAACACAGTGGATACACTGTCAACACAGTGGATACATTGTCAACACAGTTGGCAGATGGTTCAGCTTTAGAACTGAAGACAGTGACAGGTCAGATACCATGTCAACACCACTGTCAACGTCACTGACGCTGCATTCAATGACCTGCACTGACATCATTCATCTTCACCTTCACCTATCCCATAGTCGGGTGGACAGTGGCGACACCAATGAAGATTTTGGAACCAGCTTCCTCCATTCAAGTTTTGATCCCTTTTTGTCGCTATTCACAAGGGGGACGGGATGATGGCCTAGTGGTTAGAACATTGCGCTCGCAATCTGACGGCCTGGGTTCGATTCCCGTTCAAGGGGATATTTTCCCCTGGAGTTAACATCAGTGCCGACTCCACTCTCCCCAAAAGTCCTCCGGATGAGACTATAAACCGAGGCCCCGTGTGCGAACGCACGCAGAACATCTTGCGCACACGTTAAACTCCTGTTCCGCTTTTCGTAAGAGTAGGACATTGTGTGCCGGTGGGAACAGATGACAGAATTCACAAATACGCATACACACGGGGACTGGGTGTAAAAAAGCACAAAAGTGCTTATTCTATTATCCTCGATGTAAAAGAATAAAATAAATAAATAAATCCCTCACCTGATACTATAACTCCCAGATATGTGAAGCAATGGACGGACCTGATTTTTTTGCCGTCTACAATTATGTCAGTGCTGATGCCATTGGCACTGTGTGTCATCAGCAAGAGACTTCATCAAGATGATTGACCAGGTTGACCAGCTCTTGCTCTTCTCCAGCTAGGCCGTCGATGTTGTCTGCAAAACGTAAGTTTGTGATTGTCCTGCCTCCAATGCTGACTGTTACCTCATGATTTTCAAGTGCGTCAGCCATTATTCTCTCAAAAAGATGTTGAAGAGGGTGGGAGAAAGCAGAGTTCCTTGGTGTACTCCAAATGTGGTTCAGAACCAATCTTCTATGATGCTGTCCTAGTAGACTGCGCTGGTTACCTTGTTATAGAGGCATTCTATGGCTCTGGTCAGGTTGGCATTGATGTTATACAGCCTCGTGGTTGCCCACAGAGCTGCATGCCAGACTCTGTTGAACGCCTTCTTAAAGTCTACAAAGACGTGGTAAAGATCCTGTTGGTGCTGCAACTATTTCTCACAGAGTACTCTAAGGTTGAAAATTTGTTCGGTTGTGCTCTGTCCTGCTCTGAAACCTGCCTGCTCTTCTTTGATGATCTCCTCAGCTTGATGGTTTAGTCTGTTCAGGAGGATTCTTAGCATGACTTTGCTTGGAGGACTGATCAGGATGATGGCACTGTAGTTTGGGCGTGCCTTTCTTCGGGAGAGTGATAATCAGGGACTGTGTCCAAGGTGCTGGCCACTCCCATGTCTGCCAGATCTTATTGCAGATGATCAGTAACACCTCTATCATAGCCTCTCCTCCTGCCTGGACCAGTTCTGACGGAATGTTGTCCACTTCTGCTGACTTCCCTCTTTTCAGTGACCTTACTGCACTTTCAGCTTCTTCCCTCAGGATGGGGTAGCTGCTGTTGTTGGTTGGTGGAGGAACGTCTAACACCTTGGGGTCTCCAGTTTCTGTGTGAGTGTACAGTTCACAGCAGTGCTCTGTCCACCTCTTTAAAATATCTGGATCTTGTGTGAGACATTGCCCTGCTTTGTCTTGGATGACGGTGGTTCTCCCTTGTTTTGAGCTGGTCAGGTCTTTCACAAGCTGGTAGGCTTTCTTGCTGTTGTTATTCTTCAGGTTTTCTTTGATACCTTTCCACTGTTCTTCAATTCATGTCTTCTTTCCTCATGCCTTTTTAACTTGCTGATTGGCTTCTCTGCATAGTTTTGCACCTTCAGTCTCTTTCTTCTTCTGCTTCAGTTCTCTATGTTTATCGCACAGCTCGAGTATGTATTCTGTGACCCAGGGATTTTTAGTTGGCTGGTGTTTGTCAAGGATGTCGTTGGCTGTTCGTCACTGCAGTGCTAAAGCTGCTGATCAAAGATCTACTTCGGTGTCCTGGTTGTCAATGAAGAGGAGTGGGGCAAATTTTCCTCCTTTCCTTGCTTTGAAGTTTTCTGCTATGAATGGGTCCTTTAGTTTATCAAGATTCCCTGCTTCTTAATTCTCTTGAAGCGGAGTCTAAACGTCATCATCACAAGCTCGTGGTCACTTCCTATGTCTGCTCCTGGAAAGCTCCTGGTCTTTGCAATATTGACACCTGATTGAAAGCGCCGTTTGACCATGATGCAGTCTATTTGATTGTAGTGATCTCCTCCTGGGCTGTGTCATGTGCAGCATCTAGATGGTTTGTGTGTCCAGACCAGATGTGTTCACCACTTTCAGGATGTTCTAAATGGCAAATTCTCAGAGCCCTCTTTCCCTTGTCTCAGGGTTGCAGTGTTTGCCACATATCCCCTTCCAATTCTTGCTCGCCTCTGCCCCTAGTTTTACCTTCCAGTCACCTTGAACTACAGCGATGTCTTTCCTTGGTGTCCGGTCTGTGACTTCTTGCAGTTGATTGTAGAAGTCTTCAACATCCTCGTCATCATAGTCTGTTGTTGGGGCATAAGCTTGATGATAGTGATGTTAAAAGGTGCAGCCCTTGGACGGATGGTAATGAGTCAACTAGAGACTGGATGACACCCCATGATGGTATTCACAGTGTCTTTGTGGATGAGGAATCCAACTCCGTGTTCATGAAGGTCTTCACTGCTACTGAGTTTGTGGCCATCAGGGATAGAGGTTCCTGGGAAGTTTTTCCAGTGCATCTCACAGACTCCAAGAATATTCCTCCTGTATTTTTCCATTTCGTCAGTAAAGTTCTTCCACTTTTCCTGGTGCTCTAAGTGATCTTACGTTCCACGTGCCAGCAGTGATGTTGTTTCTGGCAGGCAGGGATGTTGTTTCTGGCAGGCAGTGATGTTGTTTCTGGCAGGCAGTGATGTTGTTTCTGGCAGGCAGTGATGTTGTTTCTGGCAGGCAGTGATGTTGTTTCTGGCAGGCAGGGATGTTGTTTCTGGCAGGCAGGGATGTTGTTTCTGACAGGCAGGGATGTTGTTTCTGGCAGGCAGGGATGTTGTTTCTGGCAGGCAGGGATGCTGAACCGCCAGTCACACACTTCACACCTGCTCTGCTGGTCAGCAGCGGGGTGCAGGGGGCTCTGGTTGAGGTAGTGCCTCTGATGTCTGGCTGAGGTAGTACCTCTGATGTCTGGCTGAGGTAGTACCTCTGATGTCTGGCTGAGGTAGTACCTCTGATGTCTGGTTGAGGTAGTACCTCTGATGTCTGGCTGAGGTAGTACCTCTGATGTCTGGTTGAGGTAGTACCTCGGATGTCTGGCTGCTGCTGCTGCTGAAGCTGCACTCTGGCTGGCAGCGTGTAGGGCATCACTGGTCCTCAGCCATCTCCTCCATCCCTCACCTGCTGGCTCCAAGCTGCCCCCAGGACTGACCTTGCCTCAGCAGCAGCAGCACGCGCTACACCAGGTGAGGGTGAGGGATGTGAGCGCGGCACCACTGGGCCAACGCCTCCACGATGCTGGCTCCCGGCCAAGGCCAATGGAGGTCCCTGGAACTCAACGACGACCTGTTGGAGGCCAAGTGACTTCAAGTGGTATAAACTAAAACTGAAATAAAACAGGCGAAGGAGCCACCTTGATGGGGACACGGGCTGTGGTCCGGCAGGGGGAGGGACGGCTCCGCCATGCCACACTGCCCCCAGAGACACGAGGTGACGACGACCACCACTGCTGCTTCCACACCGCTCCGTCATCACCCGGAACCAGGACCCGCCTTCCCTTGCTGACATCATTATCCATGAACATCTATCCCCCCCCCCCCCTCCTCTTTATGCACCGTCAGCCGTTGCTCTGTGTTGCTGATCTCTGTCCAATGTCTATCCCCAGGGGACTGTCTGTCTCAGTGATGATGGCATCAGTCTGTGTGGCTGGCTGAATGCTGGATTGTAGGTCTGTGTGTCTGTGTGTGTGTCTGTTTGTGTTTGTGTGTGTATGGTGAACTGGTTTTGCTTGTCTGACCACCTATGGCTATTTTTACCTGTTCATAGCTCTCTTGTCTTCCTCGCTGCTTTCCCGTGGGGATGGCGGGGACTCTTGTGGTATAGATAACATCCACACCTTCGGGAAATTATGTGCTAGAAATTTCTCCTTTTCTATCAACCTCTTTGTTCCTGCCTTTTTCCTGACCTCTCTATCATCTCCTTTGCTTTCTTTGCCTTCCCAGTCTATGGTCCTGCCTTTTTAAAGCCCATCTTTCAAATAGGCTCTTTATTATTAGACATGTTGCTTGCATTGTTTATTTCTGGAAACCAGGTAGGGGTATGTAAACACTTGGATAGGTACAGGAGGTTCATTCTGCAGTGCACATTTGCTCATAGTTTATTTTTCTTGTGTATTACTTTTGTACATCGAAGTGTTCATCATCTTTTGTTACACCTTTTTAAACCCGGGGACGATGAATCAAGCAGAAAGGCTGACGCTCTCAGCCCAGCCTGATTTTGTTGGCCTTCAGAAATCAAATAATGGAGGTATTTTTACATTTCATCATTTTTTCTCATATTGATTTTCTTGGAGGTTTGAAAGAACTAGATGGTGTTAATCTTGAACTTGTAATTGTATAGCACTTTAAGTCAGGGCAGATTTGTCTGCATGATATCTGGGATGCTCTCCCTGGGGAGAGCGAATCTCCACAAGAGCAGCTCCGGCCAGCCATCTTTCCCAGTCTGCGTGTGTCTTTTGTCTTCCTACCAGAGTGCCTTTTTTCTACGACATTTTCTAGGAACAACTCCCTTGTTGCCGTGGGTTCTTTTACGTGCACTAAATGCGTGTTGCACACGTGACCTCGATTTATCGTCGCATCCCAAAGACTAGCACCTAGACCATTCATCGTCTAGTAGATGGCGGGTGTGTGTGGGGGGGTAGGGGGTGGGGGTGGAGGAGGAGTTTCGGGTAAATCAGGGATCGCTTTTTAGGCAGGCGCCTCACCTCTAGAAACACCACCGATCCACGAAACTTGAGGTGACTGTTACTGGGGAACAGGTGACTGTTACTGGGGAACAAGGGAAACAAGGTGACTGTTACTGGGGAACAAGGGGAACAAGGTGACTGTTACTGGGGAACAAGGTGACTGTTACTGGGGAACAAGTGGTGACTGTTACTGGGGAACAAGGTGACTGTTACTGGGAAACAAGGTGACTGTTACTGGGGAACAAGGTGACTGTTACTGGGGAACAAGGTGACTGTTACTGGGGAACAAGGGAAACAAGGTGGTGACTGTTACTGGGGAACAAGGGAAACAAGGTGACTGTTACTGGGGAACAAGGTGACTGTTACTGGGAAACAAGGTGACTGTTACTGGGGAACAAGGTGGTGACTGTTACTGGGGAACAAGGTGACTGTTACTGGGAAACAAGGTGACTGTTACTGGGGAACAAGGTGACTGTTACTGGGGAACAAGGTGACTGTTACTGGGAAACAAGGTGACTGTTACTGGGGAACAAGGGAAACAAGGTGACTGTTACTGGGGAACAAGGTGACTGTTACTGGGGAACAAGGTGACTGTTACTGGGAACAAGGTGACTGTTACTGGGAAACAAGGTGACTGTTACTGGGAAACAAGGTGACTGTTACTGGGGAACAAAGTGTCTGTTACTAGGGGTGCTGAAACTGAACAAGGCGGCAGTGCTGGTGTGGCCTTTGTAGTGGGGGAGCTGGAAATAATATCATCCAACATGACATGACATGACATGGAATGACATGGAATGGAATCTGTCTGCTGCTTTGTTTACTCGCTTGTATTTGTCTGTTGCTTTGTTTACTGGCTTGTATCTGTCTGTTGCTTTGTTTACTCGCTTGTACCTGTCTGTTGCTTTGTTTACTCGCTTGTATTTGTCTTTTGCTTTGTTTACTCGCTTGTATTTGTCTGTTGCTTTGTTTACTCGCTTGTACCTGTCTGCTGCTTTGTTTACTCGCTTGTATTTGTCTGTTGCTTTGTTTACTCGCTTGTACCTGTCTGTTGCTTTGTTTACTCGCTTGTATCTGTCTGCTGCTTTGTTTACTGGCTTGTATCTGTCTTTTCCTTCAACTGGTGGCCAGCGCCAGTCTACCCGCCTGCCTGTATTGATCCACCCGGCCATGTCCACCTACCCACCCTGTGTATGTATGTACCTCTGTGTGTGTGTGTGTGTGTGTGGAGAGAGAGAGAGAGAGAGAGAGAGAGAGAGAGAGAGAGAGAGAGAGAGAGAGAGAGAGAGAGAGAGAGAGAGAGAGAGAGAGAGAGACATGCACTGCAGAGGAGCTATGTCCAGTGCTGACAGTCAGTCAGGAGGAAGGGGGGGGGGGTTGCGTCAAGGTCAAGGTCAGTGATCTGTAGACTGTTCACCTCTGTGGTCATGGTTAGCTGAACCTCAAAGAGAGAGAGAGAGAGAGAGAGAGAGAGAGAGAGAGAGAGAGATAGATAGATAGATAGAGAGAGAGAGAGATAGAGAGATAGCAGTCTGTGTAGAGGTCCGGCTGTTTCACAGTCTGTGTAGAGGTCATGTCTGTGTCATGTTTCACAGTCTGTGTAGAGGTCATGTCTGTGTCATGTTTCACAGTCTGTGTAGAGGTCCGGCTGTTTCACAGTCTGTGTAGAGGTCATGTCTGTGTGATGTTTCACAGTCTGTGTAGAGGTCATGTCTGTGTCATGTTTCAAAGTCTTTGTGGAGGTCATGTCTGTTTCAGTGTTTACAGCACACAAGAGGTCATGTCTGTTTCAGTGTTTACAGCACACAAGAGGTCATGTCTGTTTCAGTGTTTACAGCACAGAAGAGGTCATGTCTGTTTCAGGGTTTACAGCACACAAGAGGTCATGTCTGTTTCAGTGTTTACAGCACAGAAGAGGTCATGTCTGTTTCAGGGTTTACAGCACAGAAGAGGTCATGTCTGTTTCAGGGTTTACAGCACAGAAGAGGTCATGTCTGTTTCAGGGTTTACAGCACAGAAGAGGTCATGTCTGTTTCAGGGTTTACAGCACAGAAGAGGTCATGTCTGTTTCAGGGTTTACAGCACAGAAGAGGTCTGTGTGGAGAGGACGTGTCTGGTGGAGACGCCATGTCAGTTTTGCCAGAGAGAAGTGGACAGCTGTCTCTGGTGTAAAAGCACACCGCGCCACGCCAAGGCAGTACAGTCGGCAGGCACTGCAGGGTCTCCTCACACCGGTGGCTGTAGGCTAGGCCTGATAATAATCATTAGGGAGCAAGCCTGGATGGTAGTGACGGTACCGGAGCTGTACCAGGCGTTATGTCACGCTGCTAGCGCTGGCCTGCCACTGAGGTCACCGACTTCCAACAACAAGAAAAAGACCCCCCCCCAAAAAAAAAAAAGAAAAGAAAAAAAAAGACAAAACTGGAGGATGGTGTGTGTGGGAGTGGGGGTGGAGCGTAGGTTGATAACTCCAGGCTAAGAAGAAGCACATGTCGTGATCAGTCATGCGTGCAGTGCTGAGTGTGAGGAAATACACACACACACACTTTCTCTGTATGTACGTACGTACGTACGTACGTACGTATGTATGTATGTATGTATGTATGTATGTATGTATGTATGTATGTATGTATGTATGTATGTATGTTGTTTTTTTGTAACAGATCACATACATTCATATGAAAAACGCATTTCAAAAGACACACATGACAGACATGTACAGTAACAAAAATTAATAAATGGAGCCACACTTTAAAAAAAATCCTACACACTTGCAAGCTCATGTGCACATGTGTAACAAAAGCATGTACTCAAACATAAAAACCCCACGTGGGGATGCCGGGGACCTGTCAGTGTCAACAGCATCCCCACCTTCTGTAACGTCTGTGCCAAGAATTCCCTCTTTTCTATCCCTCTCTTTGTTTCTGCCTTGTTCTTTTTCTTCCTGTCAACTCCTTCTTGACTATTTTCTGATTTTTTGGTCAATTCTCCTGTCTTTTTCTCCAGAAAGACTTAAAACATAACGTATGTATGTATGTATGTATGTATGAATGTATGTATGTATGTATGTATGTATGTATGTATGTATGTACAAACAAACAAACAAACAAAACAAACAAAAGAGAAAGAAAAACCAAACCAACAAAGGAAGAAAAAAAGAAAGAAAAGAGAAAAACAAACAAAAAACAACAAGAACAACAACAAAACAAAGAAAAATAACAACCAAAACTTAAAAAGTCATAAAGATAAAACATCTACACATTGTCAAATGGTACATATACTTTGTTACATAAAACAATTTAACATATTGAAATAGGACACTCATTAAAACTTAAGTACAGCGAACAAGTCCAATAAAGTATTGAAAATATAAAATATGAATCCTTCATCAGATAACTATAACTATAAGCAAAACGATAAAAGGTGAAAGAGAGAGAGAGAGAAGATGAGAGAGAGAGAGAGAGAGAGAGAGGAGAGAGAGAGAGAGAAGAGGAGAGAGAGAGAGACAATGACAATGACAATTCTTTATTTCGGGGATAATGAATAAGCACACATGTGCTTTTTTACATCCAGTCCCCGCCCGTTAGGGATACATCTTAATAATAATAACCCAATACTTATACAGTCGGCAAAAAAAAACAAGGGAAATAACCTTTTCAAAACAGCCCCCCCCCAAACAACCCTCCCCCCCCCCCAAAAGCAAGCAATTAAAAGAAAATCCTAAGAATACCCACCCCTACCCCCCCCCCCCAAAAACCTAACCAAAAAACAAACAAACAAAAGAGAAGGAAAAACCAAACCAACAAAAGATGATAAAAAAGAGAAAAACAGACAAACAACAACAGCAAGAACAAGAGAAAACAACAAACCCAAAGAAAAATAACAAAACCAAACTTAATAAGCATAAAGATAAACATCTACACATTGTGAAATGGTACACATACTTGTTACACATAATATAAGATATTAAAATAGGGCACTCATTAAAATTAAGAACAGAGGCAAGTCCAAAAGTATTGAAAATATAAAAATATGAATCCTTCATCAGGATATACTATGACTATAAGCGAGAGAGAGAGAGAGAGAGAAGAACAGAGAGACAGAGAGTGTGTGTGTATTTCAGAGATAATATCCAATATATAATTCCCAAAACAGTACAAAGATCACCACAACACTCATTTTTTTTTTATTATACTCGTTCAAATTATATGTCATGATAATGAAATAAACTCCATACCCATGCATTCACACAAAAAAACAAGAAACAAAACAAAGAAGAAATATAAACCTATACATTCATTGAGAGAGCGAGATGTGTGTGTTGTGTGTGTGTGTGTGTGTGTGTGTGTGTGTGTGTGTGGGGTGTGTGTGAGGGATAAATGCTAAATATATAATACTCACATAGCACACGATCATCATCAACACTTTTTAATTATACTCATACAAATTGAATGTCATGATGATAAAGTAAGCGCAATACCCATACACTCACACAATAAAGAGAGGAAAACACCAATAAAGTCATTAAAAGAACAACTACACATTGTAAGTAAGAGAGACAAATTCTTTTTTTACCAGGATAATGAATAAGTACTCATGTGCTTTTTTACATCCAGTCCCCGCCCGTAGGGTCACATATTAATAATGAACCCAATACTCATACTCTCAAACAGTAGAAGCAAAGGGGAAAAAAAAAATTTAAAAAAAGAAGAAAAAACCCAACAACAAACAAACAAACAACCCCAGACAAACAAAAAACAAAATAAACCCCAGAACACCCCCCAAAAAAACAACAACCACCAAACCACCCCCAAACAAACAAAAAACAAGAAAAAACAACAACAAACAATTAAAAAAACACACAAAAACCCAACACCGCCCAACCCCCCCCCCCCCCCCACACACACACACACGCACATACACCAAAAACAAAAAACAAACAAACAAAAAAAACCCAAACAAATCAACAACAAAAAACAAACAAACAACAACAACAACAAAAACAACCCTCTAAACAACCCCCAAAACAACAACTACAGCAATAACAACAAAGAGAAGAGAGAGAGAGAGAGAGAGAGAGAGAGAGAGAGAGGAGAGGAAGAGAGAGAGAGAGAGAGAGAGAGATCATAAAATTGAACACCTTCATAATAGTACACATAGTTGTTACACGTAATAATAAGATATTGAAATAGGACATTCAGTGGAGCTCAAGTACAGTCAACAAGCCCAAAATAATATTGAAAATAGAAAGTAAGAATATGTCCTTCATTAGAATAATAATAATAATAATAATAATAATAATGTATGGAATGTATATAGCGCTGAATACACAACAATAGAGAGAGAGAGAGAGAGAGAGAGAGAGAGAGAGAGAGAGAGAGAGAGAGAGAGAGAGAGAGAGAGAGAGAGAGAGAAATGAAAACAATGACTACTGACAAATTCTTTATTCGAGGATAATGAAGCACACATTGCTTTTTTAACATCCATACCGCCGTTAGATACATCTAACATAATCAACCCAATACATTTCAGTCTCCAATAAAAACAAGGGAATTAACTTTTCTAATACAGCTCCCCCCTCAACAAACCATACTCCCCCCACCCAAAAGCAAGCAATTAAAAGAAAACTAAGAATAATCACACCCTTACCCCCACCACCAAAAAACCCTAACCAAAACAAACAAACAAACAAAAGAGAAGGAAAAACCAAACCAACAAGAGAGAGAGAGAGAGAACTCTGAACTCTGAACTGGTTTAATTGCACATTGGCCTTGGGCCACAATACAATGCAAAGTTAATTTGGGAAAGCATCACGATATAACGCAGTATATAACACACAGTAATCAACATTCAATACATATTCATGCGTTTTCAGTATAGGGAAACACTTCTAAGGTGCAGATTAAATTTAGTTTTGCTTAATTTTGCTTAGCTAGCTTTATCGGAAACAAGGTTACTGTACATATACAAATGAGTAGAACATGAGAGAGAGAGAGAGAGAGAGAGAGAGAGAGAGAGAGAGATATTTAATTGCATATCGGCCTTAGGCCACAATACAGAGAGAGAGAGAGAGAGAGAGAGAGAGAGAGAGAGAGAGAGAGAGAGAGAGAGAGAGAGAGAGAGACAATGACAATGACAATGACAAATGACAATGACAAATTCTTTTATTTCGAGGATAATGAATAAGCACACATGTGCTTTTTTACATCCAGTCCCCACCCGTTAGGGATACATCTTAATAATAATAGCCCAATACTTATACAGTCTCACAATAAAAACAAGGGGAAATAACCCTTTTCAAAACAGCTCCCCCCCAACAACCCCCCCCCCCCCTCCAAAGCAAGTAATTAAAAGAAAATCCTGAAAATACCCCACCCCTACCCCCACCCCCCAAAAAACCCTAACCAAAACAAACAAACAAACAAACAAAGAGAAGAAAAAACCAAACCAACAAAAGATGATAAAAAAGAGAAAAACAGACAAACAACAACAACAACAACAAGAACAACAACAAAGCCAAGAAAAATTACACAACCAAACTTAATAAGTCATAAAGAGAGGGAGAGAGAGAGATAGAGAGAGAGAGAGAGCTTTAATTGCATATCGGCCTTAGGCCACAATACAGAGAGAGAGAGAGAGAGAGAGAGAGAGAGAAGAGAGAGAGAGAGAGAGAGAGAGAGAGAGAGAGAGAGAGAGAGAGAGAGAGGAGAGAAGATTTAATTGCATATCGGCCTTAGGCCACAATACACAGAGAGAGAGAGAGAGAGAGAGAGAGAGAGAGAGAGAGAGAGAGAAGAGAGAGAGAGAGAGAGAGAGAGAGAGAGAGCGAGAGAGAGGAGAGCGTGTGGTGTGTGTGGGTGTGTGTGTGTGTGTGTGTGTGTTTATTTCAGAGATTGTACTAAATATATAATTCTCAAAACAGTAACACTTATTTTAATTACTCATACAAATTATAATTATGTCATGAGAATGACTTTGACTTTTTTTTATATCGAGGATAATGGAATAAGCACTCATGTGCTATTTTACATCCGGTCCCCGTGTGTATACGATTTTGTCAATTTTGTCATCTGTTCCCACCGGCACACAATGGCCTACTCTTTCGAAAAGCGGAACAGGATTTAACGTGTGCAGCAAGATTTGTTTTTTGTTTGTTTTGTTTAATGTCTATTCACTACATGGTGATTTAGACACACCCGCATTCATACCAAAGTACCTATTATTACACACCGCATTCATACCAAAGTACTATTATTACACACCGCATTCATACCAAAGTACCTATTATTACACACCACATCTCTCTCTCTTTCTCTCCCCCACAGGCACCCACATCCACACACACATAAGTATATATATATATATATATATATATATATATTGTGCATATACATACATATATATATATAATATATATATATATATATATATATATATATATATATATATATATATATATATATATATATATAATTACAGTAAAGGTTTTACAGGTGAAGAATATATGACTTCAGCAACTGACACTATGAATTGCTGAGAGTCAGATATTCTGCATGCGTTCGCACGTGGGGCCTCGGCTTATAGTCTCATCCGAAGGGAGAGAGAGAGAAGAGAGAGAGAGGGGGGGGGGAGAGGGAGAGAAATAGAGAGAGAGAGGGAGAGAGAGAGAAGGCCCTAGGCCTACAGGCAGGCAGGCAGGCAGGCAGACAGAGAGTGCAGGCACACCAATAGAAGGCCAGCCAGTCAGTGTTGGTTTTTCCTTCCTGTAGGCTAGCTGAGCGAGTTACATCGTCAGTCATGTGTGAGTCAACACAATGTCTTCTGTCTCTTTTCTCCGATCTTTCTGTGGCTGTCTGTGGCTGTCTGTCTGTCTGTCTGTCTGTCGTCAGTCTATCTGTACACAGCTGGAGAGATCGGTTATTTCAAACCTGAGACTTCCCCCTCCTGTTTCATCTCCTAGCTGTCCCTGCCTTCAACAGCCAAAGTTCCCATCACCCTGCTGAAGTGTCTAACCTGTGTGTGTGTGTGTGTGTGTGTGTGCATTTGATTTTGTTAAAACTGTTAATCCTTGTTGGTTGCATGTGTAGGAGTGGGTTGAATCGATTTGTTTTTTTTACAAGATATAGCGCTACATAAATTCCATTATTATTGTTATTATTACACAGAATATACAACAACAATATATGGATGCACATGCAGGCGAAAATACTTGTTTGAATGAGACTATAAGATGAGGAGGAGAGAGGCTTAGAGACAAAGGGGGGGGGGGGGGGGGGGTGGGAGTTGGGGGGGGGGGGGTACTAATCACGGTGTAGTTGGCACGAGCAAGGACAGGATTACAGTCTGGCTCCTGCCTGCCCTGTTGTTTTCCTTCTCCTCTCCTAACACCGCTGGCTTACAGGCCGCCACAACAGAGAGAGAGAGAGAGAGAGAGAGAGAGAGAGAGAGAGAGAGAGAGAGAGAGAGAGAGAGAGAGAGAGAGAGAGATATTTACAGTAGAAGGAAGACAGACAGACAGACCGACCGACAGACAGAGAGAAACAAAGGCAGTAATTCAGACATCTCCCAAAGTCACAATGCGGCTACTTTCATTGTGGACACACACACACACAACACACACACATACACACATACACACACACACATACACACATACACACACACACACACACATACACACACACATACACACACACACACACACACACACACACACACACACACACACACACATACACACACACACACACACACACACACACACACACACACACACACACACACACACACACACACACAAGATCGCATACGCCAAATCTCAGCCCGGGTAAACCTCGGAGCTGTAGCCGAGAAGAGAAAACAAGATCCGACAAAGAAGTGAGAAGGAGCATGCCAAGACTGCAAAACCCAGCTCTGTAGCCCCACCCCGGGTGTGTGTGTGTGTGTGTGGGGGGGGGGGGGGGGGGGTAGCCCTGTGGTTAGAGCTTAGATCCTTGTGCTCGTGATAGGCTTTGACAAAGTGCCCAGGATCGATCCCTCATGGAGGCGTACGTGTTGGGGGATTGTTGTTTCACCCTGGAGTGAACATCCCTCCACTTCTCCCCAGAGTCCTGTGGAGGAGGCAGGACCAGAGGAGCAGCCAGGGGGCGGGCTGTGGCGCTGTGAGCGCTAAACTGGTGGTGTAGTCTTGTGGCTGAACTCGCCGCTGTGATGGAAAGCTTTGTGCTTCCTCTAGCAAGGCAACGAAAGCACCCCCAAAAGTGTACGTTATCATTATCATGATTATTGGTATAATGATTATTATGATGATTATCATGATGATGATTATTATCATCATCATCATCATTATCATCATTATCATATTATAACAACCAGCTTGCCATAGCTACCCCACCTCGCTAAAAAATAAACATTCATCCATCTATCCATCTATCTGCCCACCCTCCCATCCCTCCCTCCCTCTCTCCATCTACCCACCCTCCCCCTTAATTAAAATTTCTCTGCGGAGGGTCAGTCATGTGGATAGTCAGTCATCATGTATCAGCATGTACACGGACAGGGAACTCAACACTGACCAGCTAACTGAGCTGTCTGTCTCCAACACGTCCGATACTGCCCTGCCCTTTCCTGCCCTGTCCTGCCCTTTCCTGCCCTGCCCTGCCCTGTCCTGCCCTGCCCTGCCCTGCCCTGTCCTGCCCTGCCCTGCCCTTTCCTGCCCTGTCCTGCCCTGCCCTGCCCTTTCCTGCCCTGTCCTGCCCTGCCCTTTCCTGCCCTGTCCTGCCCTGCCCTTTCCTGCCCTGTCCTGCCCTGCCCTTTCCTGCCCTGTCCTGCCCTGCCCTGCCCTTTCCTGCCCTGTCCTGCCCTTTCCTGCCCTGCCCTGCGTTGTTCCGTGCAGCGCTGGCACGGCATCAGACAGACAGGGCTGACCCTGATCCCCTGTATTGCAGGCTTCTACTCAGTCCTGGCTGTGTGGCCCGTGTGTCTGTCTTTTAGCGTGTGTGGCTGTCTGTCTATCTGTCTTTCTATGTTTGTCAGTCTCTGTTTCTGTCTCTGTCTGTCTCTGTGTGTCTATCCGACTGTCTGTCTGCTGTCTGTATGTGTGTATGTGTGTCTGTCTGTCTGTCTGTCTGTCTCTGTCATTAGCTTCACATTTGTTCACTGACTATGCCCTCTCTCACACTCAGCAGCTCCAGGATGTCTATCTTTCCCTCTGGTTTGTGTAAAGGCCTCTCAATGATGCAGCCACCACCACCACCACCACCACCACCGCCACCACAGTCACTGACCGATTAACTGACTGGCCAGCTCTCCTCTCCTCTCCCCCCCCCCCCCCCCCTCTACCTTCACACGTCAGCCACCCCAGGTAAAAGCTTATTATACCCTGGACAGATGACCAGTCAACCGTGGACAATGTAGCACAAGGGAGGGGCCTACAAAACAATCAGCAGTATAGACAGTGCTCAGCTGTGCCTAACGTTAGCATTGCTAGACAGCAGTATAGACAGTGCTCAGCTGTGCCTAACGTTAGCATTGCTAGACAGCAGTATAGACAGTGCTCAGCTGTGCCTAACGTTAGCATTGCTAGACAGCAGTATAGACAGTGCTCAGCTGTGCCTAACGTTAGCATTGCTAGACAGCAGTATAGACAGTGCTCAGCTGTGCCTAACGTTAGCATTGCTAGACAGCAGTATAGACAGTGCTCAGCTGTGCCTAACGTTAGCATTGCTAGACAGCAGTATAGACAGTGCTCAGCTGTGCCTAACGTAAGCATTGCTAGACAGCAGTATAGACAGTGTTCAGCTGTGCCTAACGTTAGCATTAACAGTATAGACAGTGCTCAGCTGTGCCTAACGTAAGCATTGCTAGACAGCAGTATAGACAGTGCTCAGCTGTGCCTAACGTAAGCATTGCTAGACAGCAGTATAGACAGTGCTCAGCTGTGCCTAACGTAAACATTGCTAGACAGCAGTATAGACAGTGCTCAGCTGTGCCTAACGTTAGCATTGACAGTATAAACAGCAGTATACAGCAGTATAGACAGTGCTCAGTTGTGCCTAACGTTAGCATTAACAGTATAGACAGTGTTCAGCTGTGCCTAACGTTAGCATTAACAGTGTAGACAGTGTTCAGCTGTGCCTAACGTTAGCATTTACAGTATAGACAGTGCTCAGCTGTGCCTAACGTTAGCATTTACAGTATAGACAGTGTTCAGCTGTGCCTAACGTTAGCATTTACAGTATAGACAGTGTTCAGCTGTGCCTAACGTTAGCATTAACAGTATAGACAGTGCTCAGCTGTGCCTAACGTTAGCATTAACAGTGTAGACAGTGTTCAGCTGTGCCTAACGTTAGCATTAACAGTATAGACAGTGCTCAACTGTGCCTAACGTTAGCATTAACAGTATAGACAGTGTTCAGCTGTGCCTAACGTTAGCATTTACAGTGTAGACAGTGCTCAGCTGTGCCTAACGTTAGCACTCCTAGACAGCAGTATAGACAGTTGTAAGCTATGCGTAACGTTAGCATTGACAGTGTATAGACAGTGCTCAACTGTGCCTAACGTTAGCATTAACAGTATAGACAGTGTTCAGCTGTGTCTAACTTTAGCATTACTAGACAGCAGTATAGACAGTGCTCAGCTGTGCCTAACGTTAGCATTGACAATATAGACAGCAGTATACAGCAGTATAGACAGTGTTCATCTGTGCCTAATGTTAGCATTAACAGTATATACAGCAGTATACAGCAGTATAGACAGTGTTCAGCTGTACCTAACGTTAACATTGACAGTATAGACAGCAGTATACAGCAGTATAGACAGTGCTCATCTGTACCTAACGTTAGCATTAACAGTATATACAGCAGTATACAGCAGTATAGACAGTGCTCATCTGTACCTAACGTTAGCATTAACAGTATATACAGCAGTATACAGCAGTATAGACAGTGTTCAGCTGTACCTAACGTTAGCATTGCTAGACGGCAGTGTAAACAGTGCTCAGTTTGTACTACACATTAGCATTACTAGACAGCAGTGTAGACACTGCTCATCTTTACTAGTCATTAGCATTTGTAGACAGCATGCAGTATAGACAGTGCTCATCTGTGCCTAACGTTAGCATTGACAGTATAGACAGCAGTATACAGCAGTATAGACGGTGCTCAGCTGTGCCGAACAACAGCACTCTAGCAGGAATTGGATGTCAACAAAAGGAACAGAGACTGCCGGGAGGAGCGAAGTCGAAAGCTGGGACACGGATCTGGAGACACTGGTGCAGCCGTCATGTTCTTGCTGGTCCAACATCAGGGCAGAGATGGGAGCAGCCACTGACACCAGAGGAGCAGGCAGTGCTGGTCAACTGCAGTCACAACCCAGTCAGCGCAACTGGCGAGTTTCCATCTCCACTGGAATGTCTGTGGACTCTTGGCATGACTGGGGAAGCCAGCCACCATCACAGTCATCTGTTCTTGAGCAGGCAGACTGACTCCCTCAGCATGCACCGGTGCAGTGTTGATGCTGGATGGGTCATCTGCATCACAGGGAGGATGGCCGCATCCCCAAGGACATCATCCTGTACAGTGACCTGGCTGCAGGACACCCTGCTTCAGGACGTCCAGCACTACGCTTCAAGGACGTGTGGCAAGAATCATTATAACAACAATGATCATCATCATCAATGCCTTTGCGCCTTATTGGCACGTAGGGCAGCAACACATGTTCTCCACTCCTGTCTGTCCTGAGCCAGCTTCTGAATGGTTCCCCAGGTATGTTGGAAGGTCTTCAGCTCTGTTTCGACAGTCCGACGCCAAGTGTTCTTGGGTCGTCCTCGTTTGCGTTTTCCCTCTGGTGTCCAGTGGAGGGCTGTTCGGGCGATGTTTTCCTGTTCCCGACGGCAGATATGCCCTATCCATCCCCATCGCCTATGCATGATGATGGTGACCATGCTTTCTTGGTTGCAACGGGCAAAAAGTTCTTGGTTGGAGATGGTCTGAGGCCAGAAGATGCGCAAGATTCTTATGAGATTCTTCGTGTGGACACAATGATAATAATAATATATGGAATGCGTACAGCGCTGAAATAAGACACGAAAAACACTGACAGGAACTCTGACAGCTGGGTAGCGCTTTCAGAAAATTGTGACGGGAGGAAGGGGGGAAGACGCGAGGAGAGTCCAGCACGCTGACCGTAGCTGACAGACAGGAGAAGCCGCAGACAGGCCAGGACAGACAGGCCAGGACAGACAGGAGAAGCCGCAGACAGGCCAGGACAGACAGGCCAGGACAGACAGGCCAGGACAGACAGCCACAGCAGGCCAGGTCCACCTGTGTCCAAGGCACAGCGGTGTCTCCTGAGTCCCTCCAGATGGTGCTCCAGACAAGACTGAAGTCCACAGAGAAGGGGCAGCCAGAAGCCGCCGTAGCGGTCAGTGTCGCACGTTGGTTTTCGGGCTGGAGATGGTTGTCCAGACAGTTAGTCTAAAAAAGTTTCATACAGATTTTATTGGTTTCAGCCGGTGTACGCAATGTGAATTTGCCAGGTTTCATAGGGAATGCGGGGTCCACGCAGTCGTACTTCATCTCTTGAACGGTGCAGTGGGAAGTGCTAGCCACGAAAAGCTGACTCTACGGACACTGATGATGGGGCTACAGAGGACGGTTGGTGCTCACCTGAGGATGCACGTGGTGAGTCTGCAGTCACTGGGCAGGAGAGGCGAGAGGTCGTGACCCTGGGGGAAGCAGAACAGGAGCGTATACAAAGAGAGACGAGAGAGAGGAGAGAAGGCGACAAAAGCGAGAGAGAGAAAGAGAGAGAGAGTGAGAGAGAGAGACAGAGAGGAGACAAGGAGAGAGAGAGAGGAGACAGAAAGAGAGACAAGACAGAGAGAGAAGAGCGAGAGAGCGAGAGAGAGAGAGAGAGAGAGAGAGTGCGAGAGAGCGAGAGAGAGAGAAAGCGAGCGAGCGAGAGAGAGAAAATGAATGAATGAATGAATCTTTATTTTTCAAGGGTAACAGAATAAGCATACGCATACCTTTTTTTCATCCGGCCCTTCCCCTGATTATGTACTATCAACAAAACAATGGTAAAAAAAAACCTACTACAACATGCGTTCAATAAACATGATTCTGAAATGAATCGAGAGACGCAAACGCAAACGCAATTTTTATTTCACGAGGGTAATAGATTAAGTAACAAAACTTTTTTCATCCAGCCCTCAAAATGAAAAGAAAAGAAAACGCTGCAAGAAAAACAAAGGCATAATTATGATACATATGAAAATACACACCCATTGATATCAACAGATGCACGAGAGAGAGCGAAAGAGACAGACAGACAGACAGGCAGACAGACAGACAGACAGATAGATAGATAGATAGATAGATAGATAATCAGAGAGAGAAACAAGAAGTGTGGAAACCGGTTATAAATGTTGTATTAATACATCTTGGGAAGGAGATATGTTGTATCACATTGTTTATCAAAAGATCTTGATACATTGTTTTAATTTTTTTCAGATTAGTTTCATGTTTTAGTTGGGAGGGAAGCCTGTTCCACAGCCAGCCCCCAGAATATGCTAGACTTGATTTGAATAGTGTTATCTTAGGTAGAGGTAGATTAATCAAACGAGAGTGTCTAAAATCAGTTACTGTGAAGATGCTTTGTAATAAAGATGGGGATTTCCATGCAAGATCTTATGCATCAAAACTCCTTTATTGAAAAGAAGCTTGGATTTAAGGGGAAGAATATTAATATGTGAATGGTCAGCAACTGTTAAAGATGATGATTTGTTTAGGATAAGCTTTAGGGCGTGTTTATGCTCCCTCACTATTAATTTAAGTAAATTATTGCTGGCCATATCCCACAGTGTAGATGCATAATCTATTGTTGTTTGAATGTAAGAATAAAAGAATATATTTCTGGCATGCAGAGTTAGGAAGTTTTTTTTATCTTACGGAGTTGGTATATATTTGAGGCAATGTTTTTTGACAGGTTTTGGATGTAGGAAGACCATAATAGGTTATTGTCAATAGTTATTCCTAAAATTTTGTGATTTGAGACTTCTTCAAGTTTTTCATTGCCAATGTAGAGAAATGGTAGATTGCTATTAAGGTTCTGTCGTTTCTGTCTTGTGGAAATAAGCATAAATTTGGTTTCCTTTGATGAAGGGCCATATGGTTCAAGTGAGTCCATTCCAAAAGTACATTTATATCTTCTTGCAAATTGCGAGAGACTTCAAACGAGTTAACGTGGTTAATATCAATAGTGGTGTCATCTGCAAATAAATCACAGCAAGCTTTAGTAAATAAGGGAAGATCATTAATGTAAATAGAAAATAATAGGGGACCCAGAATAGAACGCTGTGGAACACCAAATGAATTAGGTAGAAAAGTCGAAAAATATTTATTGACATAAACTTTTTGTTGTCTGTTAGAAAGGAAGGAATATATCAGATTTAAGGTATCAGAGGATAGTTTGTAATATACAAGTTTCCTTATTAGCAGATTGTGGCTGATAACATCAAAAAGCCTTTGCAAAATCTATGAAAAGAACTCCCAGTAAATTCCTTTTTATTCATATTAACTAACCATCTGTCTATAAGTTTTACAAGGGCAGTGTGGCATGAGTTATTTGCTCTGAACCCAGACTGTTTGGGGTGAATAGGGCTGTTTTCATTTAAATGAGTAAGTAGGCATTTATTAATGTGTTTCTCTAATGGTTTTGAAAGGACAGATAGAATTGAGATGAGTCTATAGTTAGAGGGGTCTGTTCGATCTCTTGATTTATACAAAGGAATAATATTACTCTGTTTATACATATTTGGAAATGTATTTTTGCTTATACAAAAATTATAGATGCATGTGAGTGTCTCAGCTATAACTGGTAAAGCTAATTTCAGGATTTTACCATTCAAACCATCTAGGCCACAAGTTGCTGTTTGCTTCATACTTTTTAAAGCAGTAAATACTCCATGCACACTCATACATGGAATTCTTAGTCCAGAGTTAATATTTTTGTTGCAGCAGAATGCTTCTAAGACATTCAAGTCATTAGTTTTTGAGTTATCATAGGTTATTATTCGATCTGAGATAGTTGCAGAGTGGTGGTTTAAGTCATCAGCAGAGATTTCATCTGAAACGTTTTCTGTTTTATTACAATTCCTTTTGGTAAGAAGGTTGACAGCTTTCCATACAGACTTGCTGTCTTTCTTTTTGTTGATTAGATCTTCGAAGTATTTCTTTTTTTCAGCGCGTAGTAGGTAGGTTACATAATTTCTTTGCTTTTTATATTCTTGATTCCTTCCTTTTTTCAAAAGATAATCTCTTTGATAAATATGTTTTGTATTTCTTTTATCAGCCATGGAGGTTTGGACTGGTAGTTGACTCTTTTGGTTTGAAGTGGAGCATGCTTATTATAAATACTGTAAACAATATTGTACCATAGTTCTATGGACTGATTAGGGTCAGTACACTATGTACATGGTTCAAAGGCGAGTTTAATCGATCTGAAAGAAATTCATTATTATCAAAAGTAGAAACATTCCTATAAGTGATAATTTTGTGATTCATTTTTGGAAATTTTAACCCTTTTTTACACCACGTAACACAGATGGGGAAATGATCACTACAACCAAATATTGGAACATTTATTTCTATGATTGAATTCTGATTATTAACATATATATGGTCAATTAAAGTCTTAGAGTTTTTAGTTACAGGAGCTGCTGATTTTATTAATTGCTTTAAATTGAAAGACTCATATGTCTGTGTCCACCTGTTCTTAGCTTTAAATAACCCTTCGTTAAAGTCACCTAATAGTATAATATCTTTGGAATCTTCATTAAGAGAGAGAGACGCTTTGACGCTTTGACAAATTTATTGTCATTGCCCAATGTGGCCTATTGACAAGGGGGGTTATACACGACTTTCTTTTGTAAATACAAATAAATACAAGAAAAATCACATGATGCATTTCGTAATGAAAACCAAAAAACAAACAAACCAAAAAGAGCTCTCTATAAAACGGATCCGATTTTAAGCTCCGACATGAACTCAGTTTTAAACTGAACACAAAGTAATAGCAATGATGAACAACCGGAACCAATAAGCAATAACTAAAATAATAAAAAGAACATTCTAGAATGCTATATTAGACCATCCAATGAAATTGTATGTGAAATTTTCAATAAATATTCTTGCTGGAGATGTTTTTTAGGTGTGTCACAAAATGCTGGAGTTTACATATTAATATAAATTTTTCTTTAGTTTAGTCACAAGTGTTAAACTAATTTGGGAAATTAGCTGTAATTGTCATAATTTCAGTGCTTCAGCAATAAACTTTGCAACCGATTTGATCACAATATCATCATCAGACGATAAGATAGACAAAATATCTTGCCTTCCGAAAGCTTCTAGATTGAGAACACCACAGTTTTCACGTATCGAAACATATGATTGACAATGAAACAGGAAATGCACTTCATCATCAAGAATATGACCACACATAGGGCATGGAAACTGTGGACGTCTCAGGTTGAAACCATCTTTTGTTTGCATTGAAACCGAGTGTTCTTAGTCAAAATCTTGCATAATTTAGTCGGTGCCATTTGTCAGTGACTATTTGAAGATACTTTTCAGCTTGAAAAGCACACTTAAACGAAAAAAAAACAGCAGTATTTATCTTTACTTTCCATGTCCCAGTGCCAATTTTGTTTAAATGAACAAATGAGTCTGTCTTTCAATTCAGAAATAAACCCATTCTCGCTACCTACTTCCTGAGACAACCACACGATTCCAAAACCATGTTGTGATAAAAACTTTTTAACTTGATATGCCCAATTCTTCTTACCCAGCTCCATTTGTATAACCATCATGTCATAAGACTGCCTACATAAACGTGACCCTGGAAGTTTCAATGAAAAAATATACGTGTGATACAAACTATCATCAATTCAATTTCTTATGTTTTATGCTTATCCTAGACAACACCGTCTCTCATGAAACAACTTCACGCTGTCATCAGTCATTACTGGAGTAACTAGGACACATCTCTACAAACAAATTGTTCTCCAGCAGTCTGGCCAGTTGTTTTCATTTCTCTTAGATCACTGCAGAGATTGTCCATGTTATTTCTAAACTGGTCAGGGAACTCTTTTAAGCTGTTCATAATATCCCTGGTCGTAATTTCTGATCTCTCACACATCTGCCCTTCCAGACATTCACCTGAATATTCTGCCACACCCTCCGCACATTCAGAACCAGACACACTCACTTCTTCCTCCCTGTCCACTTTTTTCTCTCTCACACACCTCTTCCACACTTACTTCTTCACCCATTTCATGGCTATCACATTCTTTGCTCCATTCCCGACTTCACCACACAACTGATCACTTTCTATGTTGTCAAAGTTGACTGTCACTGTCTGTCTGTCTATGTCATGTTGCGTCAAGTCAATCTGCTGATTATCATAATAGCAATTGGAAGATGGAGGGCAATAATCAAACATAAACACATCAGTTGGAATGTCACTCTCTGCACGGTTTGCAGCATACACTTGACTGGGCGGGGTGGGTAAAAATAAGCCGGAGGGAGAGGGAACCTGTTCCTTCACTTTTCATCACGGTTTGCTCTGTGTGCTTCTGCTCTTTTTCTGTCACGGGATACCTGGCTACAACATTTTTGCGGTATGACCTTTGACCTGGGGTGACAGGGAAATGGCTGTCAGCTTTGCTTGTGAATCGCAAACTAACAACAGTCTGGTGAAGCACAGCGTTCAGCATACACTCCAACATCGCTGGGAGTCCTGTGACTGGCATTTTGATGCACAAAAAGGGGAAAAAAACAACACTTCACACACAGCTTACACAAAAGCATCTTGCTGGCTGCCAAGCAAGGGAAGCACAGCACTCTCCTGACTTCAGCTGCTGCAGCCCGCGTCTACCTCAGACAGATGGGCTCACTCCTGGCGGTGACCATGACTGTGATCATCCCTGTGTGGAAGTTATCCAGCTTTATGTCTCGTTAAAACACATCAAAGCGCTTGCATTCAACCTATTCTTACGCATGCAACTAATAACAAGTAGTTTTAACAAACTCAATTCACACACACACACACACACACACACACACACAGGCTATACACCTTGGCAGGGTGATGGGTATTTTTGGCTGTTAAAGGCAGGGACAGATATGAGATGAAACAGAAGGGGAAAGGCTTAGGTTTGAAATAGGTATGTCTTGAGGCTGGATTTATAAATGTCATAGGTAGGCTTTTGGCGGAGGGAGAGAGGGAGGTCATTCCTCATTTCCTCATTGTCTTCGTCGTCATCACTTTTGTTGTCGTCGTCGTCATCATCATCATCATCATCATCATCATCATCGTTGCCACCGTCGTTGTCACTATCATTATCATCGTGGTGATGGTGGCCTTCTTTGTCCCCAATGGATGTCACCAACCAATCATGATCACCCTAGTCGTTGTCTTGTCGGCCCTATCAGCATTGTCTGCAATACCAACAAAGCTGTTAATCTTGCGCTGTGCTTTGAAGAGGAGTCATGAGAAAAACCATAACATCACATAACTACTGGCCTCGGGGAGCTGGACACATTTTCAATACATGTCTTCCAGGGGTCAGAGATGAATACGAATGCAGACATGCATGCAGATTAAACAGCAGACAGACAGACAGACAGACAGTCAGACAGACAGCGAGACAGACAGACAGATAGACAAATGCAGGCACGCAGATGGATGGGAAATACCTAGTGTCGGGTGACAAGGTGTCATTTTACCTCTTGATCAAGAGAGAGAGAGAGAGAGAGAGAGAGAGAGAGAGAGAGAGAAGAGAGAGAGAGAGAGAGAGAGAGAGAGAGAGAGAGAGAGGAGAGAGAGAGAGAGAGAGAGAGAAATAGCTAGCGGCAGGTAACCGCTCCAATCGCTATAGTGACCAATGGCTTGTTAAGTGACCAATCAGATCCAGCAATGCCCACTGTCCACTGTGTGACAGACAGTGCTTGCAGAGATGAGCATTTGGGGCAGTGGTCACTCCTCAGGTCTGCCGTCCTCCTCCACCCTGTCTTGTTGCCATGGCAACCCCTGCCAGGCCAGCACTGCCACACCCGAGTCTGCAGTGTCGGCACTGGCGCTGTGGCTGCAGGCCTTCAGACCTGGTGCTGTGTTGGTGTGTGTGTGTGTGTGACCAGTGTGTGTGTGTGTGTGTTGTGTGTGGTGACATGTGTGTGTGTGTGTGGGGACTATGGGGTGTTGTGTGTTGTGACTGGGTGTGTGTGTGACTAGTGTGTGTGTGTGTTGGTGTGTGTGTGTGACTAAGGTGTGTGTGTGTGGTGTAGTGTGTGATTAGGTGTGTTTGTGTGTGTGGTGAAAAGTGTGTGAGTGGTGTGTGTGGTGTGTGACAGGTGTTGTGTGTGTGAGTGTGTGTGTGTGTTGGTGTGTGACTAAGTTTGTGTGTGTGTGTGTGTGTGTGTTGTGTGACTAAGGTGTGTGTGTGTGTGTGATTGTGTGTTGGATGTGTGTGTGTTGTGTGACTAAGGGTTTGTGTGTGGTGTGGGTGTGTGTGTGTGACTAAGGTGTGTGTGTGGTGAGTGTGTGTGGTGTGTGACTTGTGGTGTGTGTGTGTGAGTGTGTAGTGTGTTGTGTGACTAGTGTGTGTGTGTGTTGGCAGTAGTGTGGGTGTGGTGTGTGTGGTGTGTGTGACAAGGTGTGTGTGTGTGTGACTAGGGTGTGTTGTGTGTGGACTAAGTGTGTGTGTGCTGTGATATGAGTGTGGGTGTGTGTGTGACTAAGGTGTGTGTGTGTGTGTGTGGTGTGACTTGTGTGTGTGTGTGTGACTATGTGTGTGTGTGTGGTGTGATTTGTGTGGTGTGACTAGTGTGTGTGTGTGACTGGTGTGGTGTGTGTGTGGACTATGGTGTTGTGTGTGTGTGACTATAGTGTGTGTGGTATGTGTGTGACTATGTGTGTTGTGTGTTGTGTGTGACTATGTGTGTTGTGTGTGTGGGTGTGGTGTTGTGTGTGTGACATAAGGTGTGTGTGTGATGGTGGTGTGTGACCAAGGTGTGTGTGGTGTTACTAAGGTGTGGTGTGTGTGTGTTGACTAAGGGTGTGTGTGTGTGTGGACTAAGGTGTTGTGTGTGTGTGACTAAGGTGGTGTGTGTGTGTGAATAAGGTGTGTGTGTGTGACTAGGTGTGTGTGTGTGTGTGACAAGTGTGGTGTGTGTGTGTGTGAGCTAAGGGTGGTTGTGTGTGACTAAGGTGTTGTGTGTGGTGTTGTGTTGTACTAAGGGGTGTGTGTGTGGTGACTAGGTGTTGTGTTGACTAGGTGGTGGTGTGTGTGTGACTAAGTGTTGTGTGACTAAGGTGTGTGTTGTGTGTGGTGTGTTGTGACTAGGTGGTGTGTGTGTGTGTGACTAAGGGTGTGTGTGTTGTGACTAAGGTGTGTGTGTGGTGACTAAGGTGTGTGTGTGTGTGTGTGTGACTAAGGTTGTGAGTGTGTGACTAGAGGTGTGGATGGTGTGTGTGTGTGTGACTAGGGTGTGTGTGTGTGTTGGTGTGACTGGTGTGTGTGTGTTGGTGTGTGTGTGACTAGGTGTGGTGTGTTGTTGACTGAGGTGTGTGTGTGTGATAGGTTGTGTGTGACTAAGGGTGTGTGTTTGTGTGTGACTGAGGGGTGTGTGTGTGTGACTAAGTGTGGTGTGTGTGTGTTGTGACTACCGGGGTGTTGTGTGTGAATGAGGTGTGTGTGTGTGTGTAAGGGGGATGTGTGTGGTGTGACAGTATGTTGTGTGTGTGACTAGGTGTGTGTTTGTGTGACTGAGTTGTGTGTGTGTGTTTGGTGTGTGTGATGGGGTGTGGTGTGTGTGTGTTGTATGTTGTGTGTACTGATGTGTGTTGTTGACGGTGTGTGTGGGTGTTGTGATGATCATCAGTCGGGCCCCGCGACTGAGCTAATACTGTGTTATAGGGGGCTTAGTAGGTGTTCCGCGTATGTTAGCTCAAACGGCACCATGAACCCCAAAGTGCCCGCGCAGTGAAAGGCCCCCTCGGGCCTGGCCCCACGCGGCCTGAATGTTTGGGCTCCCGGGGGACCCCACCGGGGATGAGACAAAAAAAATCTGGTATGGCTTGGGGGGAATTGGAAGACGCTGGGAACATTTTAAGGGGGAACGTCCCAGAAATAGGAGAAAAAAAAAAGTAATTAGGCAACAAAAAAAACCATATCTGAACGCCCTTAGCTTTCCTACGTTGTGAGATTAGGAGACAGTCAAGCTTTAGGAACAACTAAATGCATTAGGAGCCGCCCAAAATGCATTAGAAAAAACCAAATCTTGGGCAACTCAAAAGAAGGATCCTAACAGCTATGCGTTCACCCCCTTTTAAATGAAAAGTACCCTTAAATTTGGAAGAGGAGGAAGAGGTCGAGAGAAAGGGGGGAGGGTGTTTTTTTTGCATTGGCTACAGCCCGTGCCCACAGTCACGTAGAGAGCGCCCATGCACTTGTGACACGTCAGAGCACTGCCCCGCTGTTGACCCCTCCCTTCGCACAACACCGGGCCCGCGCCAGCATGGCCACAACCGCCTGCCCCCCTTTTGGGGGTTGGAATGCATATGATCCAGCATTAAGGAGACATGAACAGGAAAATCAGTCACAGATACAGAAAACACATTAAAGGCAGACAGACATCAGACACATGACATCATGATCACACATTAAGGCAGACAGGACTAGGGATCAATCACAGTATCTGATAAAAAGCATTAAGGCAGACATGGAACAGGTCACTGACATCATGATCACAGCTTTAAGGAGACGGGACATCAGATCCATGAATCAGACCAGCATTAAGGCAGACAGGGACACAGATCAAAAGCACATGTCACAGCTTTAAGGCAGACTGGACATCAGTCCCCATACATCGATCACAGCTTTAAGGCAGCAGGGCATCAGGTCACATACATCATATCCGCATTAAGGCGACAGGGACACAGATACATGATCATATCACCATTAAGGCAGACATGGACATCGGGAGACGATCACGCATATGATCACAGCATTAAAGGCAGAAAAGGCCCGGGGAGATCAACCCCAACCCACTGCATACCCCTGGGCCAGTATCAAAAACACAGGAAGGGGAAATCACCGCCTTGGCGCAGTGATTAGCGCCTTCAGTTACGGACTGGAAGGTCGGGTTGGGAAACCCCTATAGATTCTGGGGTTTTTTTTTGAAAGCCTGCTGGCTTTTTCCCCAATGAGTGTGCTGGGGGCTGTTGGGAAAGGCGGGGGACCACACATTGGGTTTCACCTACTTTACAGATGCGTTTTTGAGAGTGTTGCCAAAGTGATCAGCGCCAAAGAGAGTGTTCCCAAAAGTGATCACTGACCAACACTGTGGGGTCTGTGTCTTTTGGGTTTCTGCTGACCCGGGATAAAAATTTTAATTGTAGGTGGAAAGCGAGAACACCCTGCATGTTTGGGGGAAAAAGCAGAGAGTACAGCCCTTCAGTGTGTCTGTAAAAAGCAGAGAGTACAGCCCTGTCATGTTTTGGTGGAAAGCAGAGAGACCCCGTCAGTGTGTTGGGGGAAAAGCAGAGAGTCCCCCTGTCAGTGTCGTCTGGGGGAAAGCAGAAGTAAGCCCGCGTGTGTCGTGGAAAGCAAGAGACACCCGTCAGTGTTCTGGGGGAAGCAAGAGAAACAGCCCTTCGTGTCAGCAGCCCTTCTAAAAGAAACAAGCATGACATAGCCCGAAAAGGGGGAAAATGTTGATTTAGACAAAGAAAAACCGCGTCTGTGCATGCAAAATGCTTTCCTGGGCAAATGAAAGAGGATCACCCCAAAACATGGCGTCCGTAAATAGAACAGCATCATCAAAGATTGAGTCACCAACAATGGAAAAAAAAAAAAGGGGTCAAACAGATCAGTCCCCTTAAATGGAAAAGGACAGATTACGTCACCTAAAATTTGGGAAAAGGTGTCCAAACTTTCATTTTGCGCACTCACAAATAGAATTGTCAAAAAATGATTTTGGTCACTCACAAAAGGGAAAGGGTCAAAGACATCACGTCATCTACAAAGGGAAAGGTCAGAAAAAAAAAGCCAAGAAAAAGAATGATGCAAAGAATCAAAGAAGAAGAATGCAAAGAAAAAAAAGAAGAAGAGGAAAACGGGGAGAGAAGAAGAAAAGACTGTGAAGAAGAAGACTTGAAGAAGAAAAAAAGAAGAAAAAAAGAAGAAAAGAAAAAGAAGAAGAAAAAAAGAAGAAAGAAGAAGAAGAAGAAAAAAAAAGACTGTGACGAAGATTTGTGAAAAAGACGTGAAGAAGAAGAAGACGAAGAAGAAGAAAAAGAAAAAGAAGAAGAAGAAGAAAAAAGAAAAGAAGAAAAAAGAAAAGAAGAAGAAGAAAAAAACTGTGAAGAAAGAAGACTGTGAAGAAGACTGGAAGAGAAGAAGAAGAAAAAGAAAAAAGAAGAAGAAAAGAAAAAGAAGAAAAGAAAAGAGAAAAGACTGGAAAGAAAAGACGTGAAGAAGAAGAATGAAAAAAAGAAAAAAAAGAATGAAAAAAGAAGAACAAATGAAAAGAAAAGAAGAATGAAAAGAAGAAGAAAAAGGAACAATGACGTAAAGAAGAAGACTGTGAAGAAGAGTGAGAAGAAAAAAAAATGCAAAGAATGCAAAAAAGAATAAAAGAAGAAAAACAAAGAAGAAGAATGCAAAAAAGAAAAATGCAAAGAAAAGAAAAAAATGCAGGAAAAAAAGAAAAAGAAAAAAGAGGAAGAAAAGAATAAAAGAAGAAAAGAAGAAGAAAAAGAAGATTGATTGTTTGATTGATTGATTGAATCTTTAATGGGTAAAAAATTGGGCAAAAAAAAAGGGCCTTTTACAATTCGGGCCCAAAAACAAAAAAAAATTTTTAAGTAACTAAAAAAACAAAAGAAAGCAAAAACCAAAAAAAAAAACGAAACAACAACAAAAATGGGGAAAAACTTACCTTGAACAAATTAAAAAATTCAGAAAGAGGGGGGGAAAGCCCAAAAACTAAATTCAACATTTTATAACACCGCCAAGTTACCACACCACACCACACCAAACACAACACACACACACACACACACCACACCACACAACACACCACACACACCCCTCACACACACTGCATGCACGCACGCACCACAAACCATGCGCGGCATGTCATACACACGTACTCAGAATCACCCCATCTAAATCTTTCCCGCCTCCCCCCCCCCTTGCCCCCCCCCCCCCTCCCTTTCACGCCTTTATTCATTTTTCATTCATGCACACACATAATGCCAAGATTCCTCACGTACACCCAAGGGTTCCCTGATCTACAACAGCGCAGGCGTACAAATACACCCCTTTCCCCCCCCCTCACCCCCCCACGGCGCGCGCACACACACACACACACACAAGTTACACACCAGAACGGACGCCTCCCCCCCCCCCCCCCTCACACCAACATACACACCCACACCATTTTTCGACTCTACAAATAATCAAAACGCACGCACGCCCCCCCCCCCCCCCTACACCCACACAAAAAAAGGAAAACCATTTTTCTTGATAAGTCATAAGGCCCCAATTATGTTCATACCTTTGGGGATTTCATTGTGGTGTTGGTGCGATATTTAGTCAACTATCAAACAACAGCTGTTTTATTTCTGTCTTAAATGTAATGCTCTGGATTCAACGAAACATCGGGAAAGGGCTTCCTTTCTCGCGCCATTAAAAGAAAAACTCTTTTTTGAATAATCTAATTTTGTTTTTGGGGGAAAATAGCTCTTCTGTTTCGTGATGATTTGAAAAGGAAAAACTTTTTCCCTTTTGAAAACCGGGGCAAGTCAAAATTTACCTTAGCAGAATAAAACTTTAAACGGGAAGCGCAAACAAAGTGGTAATATCCAAAAGTTTTAAAGAATTATTATTTGATCATTTGCTAACTCATTACATTTTATGATTTAAAAAGGCTCGCTTTTAAAGGGGTTCCAGGGGTTTTCAGTTAATGGAGCACCTTCCCCCCAGCAACAAGCATAATCTGGCGAGACTAATAAAAGGAAAATGGAAATTTTTTTTTTGATTGTTTACTAAAAGTGTTTAATTGTAAAACCCCTGGAAACCGGGATGAAATTTCTTTAAAATATTTGACAGACCCTCCAAAGGAGGCTTTCGTCAATGATTTCCCCCAAAAATTTGGCTTTTTAAAAATTGCTTTATTTTGTTTTTTTTAACTTTTTTTGTAAAATGAGTTTGCCTAAAGGTTTCCCTTTTTCTGACGCGCCCCAAACTACATATTTGTTTTTCAGGGTGTGCCAATAGCTTTGGGCCCACCCCAAAATTTTGACTAAATTTCCCTCTAAGGTTTAAATAATGTTTGTTTTTCCAAATTTTCGACGGGGTATTGAGATTTGTTCATCGCAATAAATCACAAACAACATTTTAAATGGTTAAAGGAAGACATTAATGAAAAGGGGAAAAAAAGAGTGGCCTATATAAACCTTGTGGAAAAACCACATGAAAATTTTTTTTTGGAAAGGGGGAACTCCTTAGCATAACAGACTGGTTGGGTTTGCAAAAGGATTTAAAAAAATAGAAAGGGCGTTTTCATCTAAACCATATAACCGAAGTTTAGTAATAAAATTATGATTAATCAAATCAAAGGCCTTTCTTAAATCAAAAAAAAATACCCAAATGCCTTTTTTTATTATTTCACCAGCCATGCAGTAATCCTGCATATGTGTTTCTTAGGAGGGGGTGCTTTCAAAACCGAGATGGTTGTAAAAGCCCGTTGCATTAAATAAAAGATGAAAATATGGGGACATCGTTCAAAAATTTTTAGATTACTAATAGAAAGTGAAATGGGCCTATAAATTTACACTTCATGTTCCCTTTTTTTGTGAAAAGGGGACCCTTTTAGCATTTAAAGTTTTGGGGATAGCACTGTTTAGTAAGAAAAGGGTTATAAAGATAAGTGAGAGGTCTGCAATTAAAAGCAGAATTTCAGTATTTTGGGGCTAATATATCAAAGCCACATGAATTTTTTTTTTTTTAAAGATTTTAAAAAGGGGACAAAACTTATAACAGACAAAAGGAACAAAAATTTTGTTTGTACCCTTTTTCCCTACCAAAAAAGGGTTTTAAAATATTGAATAAAAAGTTCTGGTTTTGTTATAAATGGTTACTTCCAAACACTCAAAGGATTTTTGAGAACATCTACGGGAATAAAACATTGTCACGTAAATTCCCCATTTTTAGAGACGGGCGAATAGCCCCCAGATTAATTTTCCTTGCTTTTATTTTGAATTAAATCGGAAGAAACAAGTTTAATTTTCAAATCATATATTAACATTTTACTTTTTTTTTTCCTTTTATTCCTCAAAGCCCACTTTCTTTAAGTCGTCTCTGTGGTTGATTGCTAGAAAAAATTTTTGGGGTGAGCCACCCATAAAATTTTTGATTTACAGTCTTTTAAGAAAGGAATAGCTTTTTGACAATTGAAACTGATGTCCAAAAAAAAAGGCAGTTTCACAGTGTAACTAAAAAAATTTGAAAAGGTGCAAAAACGAGGTCAGAGGGAAAAAATGCAAATCGAAATTTTAAATGAGCGAATGTTAATTTTCGATGCTCATTTTAGGCACTTGAAGCCCCTTTTTTCCGGGGACACAAACAGCAAATTTTACATAATTCCGACAGTGGGGACACAAAATTTTTTTAAGGATGGAGTAAAAATAAAAGTGATCTAAAAAATACCGTTTTGACGTCACTCTGGTGGGGATGTGTACATTGCAAAAGGTTTTAAAGGAGTGAAAATACGTGCCCCTGCGGGTGGTTGGATAGTTTGAATTTAAATCACCTAGTAATAAATTTCTTTCCTAAAAACCCAAAAATTGTACATTTCACAAAAGTCATCAACCCTGGTGGGCTCTTAGGATTCGAAAAAAACCCAAAAAAGAAGTAATCGATTTTTTAGAAGAAAACTTCTTCCCTATGTTCCTGTTGAAATGACACAAATTTTACGAAGTTTATAGAGATATTAGTTTTTGGGTAACACGACAATACCTTTGCTGGGGGTCTTTTAGGGGCTCTCCCAAGATAGGTTCCCCTGAATAGAAATGGAAATACTTTATACATTGTTTTGTCCTTTTGACACCCAAAAATTGGAAGGTTGTTTTTTATGGTTTATAATTTTTTACAGGTCAGATATTTTTTTTTTCATAAAATACAATATTTAAAGGTGCCTCTCGCAGTCCATCATTACAAGGCCATTTGGAACGTTGTTACAATAGCCATTAACAATTTAAAGAGATAAATTCTACCGAAATTAAATACACAATATAATAATGATCTAAAAAATAGGAGGGATTTTTACATTGAAAATTTTCAAAAACCTTTTCAACAAAAGAACTTTATAGGGAAAGGGGTTTTTGGTTTTCCCTTTAAAAGTAAACAACAGTTTCACAAAATACCAAATAATCGAAAGAAAAGGTTTTTTTACAATGAGTGAACAAGGGGGCGAGTTTTAAGAGGGGGGGAAATGTCTGTCGTAAAGGAGGAGGCGTGGTGAAAAAAGCGGTTCTCTTTTGGGAAAAGAATTTTCATTGTATTTTTAAAATTTTTTTTTTGCATTCTTGATGGTGATTGGGGGGGGAATGTGGGGAAAAGTAAAAACCCTTTCTTTCCCTGTTTGGTGAAAGGGGGGGCTGCCATGTTGGTTGGGGACGGGGGTAGGAGGAAAATATGAGTTTCTGTGGGGCTAATTCTGTCCCAAAGGGTTTCAAATTAGGGGGGAAAAAAGAGGGGAAGGAAGGGAGGGTATGCGGTTTACGAGAAGTTTGCAAAATCAAATCGGGCGAGATATTCCATATGCTGAAAGGTCATGATTTAGATGGCCCAAAAGATAGAAGGGCCGAGGCTTGTAATGAAAATTAACTTTTGGTTTTAAACTTATTTTCTCTTTTTGGGGGAAACAAAGGGGTTTTTCCTTATGGTAATCCACAACGTCTTAAGTTGGGAGCCAGCTGAGTGGTCCCCCGTTTGTTTAATGGTGTGGCTGTGAAGACCCCCCAAATCGGGACGCAAAAGGGTGCCCGGGGCTGATGAAGTCGCTTTCACGGGGGGGGGCTGCAGACAGACTACGGTTTGATGGAGATGACGTTTTTTCAGGTGACGGGGGCCCCTTGGCAGGAACAATGCCGCTCATATTGCGGGCGTCAGGGACACACGTCTGGCACTTGGTTAGGCTCTCCAAGTTCCTAGTGATGGCACCTCGGGCTCATTCACCTACATGGGCTGTGACTCTTTGCACTGTGGGTTTTACTGCACTTGTTCTAACCATTCACAAGGTCAGACATGTATTTTAGGGAAACAAATTTTTTGTAGAAATTTACCTGGTGTCGTCATCCCTTGGATTTAGTATCAATAATGGATCACCCCGCACACAGCTTTTTGCCTTGTCTAAGATAGAAGGGGAAGGAACGGCAGGTGAATGAAGACTTTGAAGAATTGTTACTGTCAACTGAAATGTTTTTGAATTGAAGGGGCGAAACGAGTCGTATTTCACTTGAATTTTTTTTGCATTGTGAAAAAAATGAGAAAAGGTAACTTTTTCAAGTGTGTTTCATCCCCCAAAAAAGCGATTTGCCTTGGGGGGAATTTAATCTCCCAAAAAGGCCCCCTCAAAAAGTCTTCTGGGTTGAAGATGGGATGTTTTGTTTTTCTTTAGAGTGTCAATTTCGATTGAAGAGATAATTGAGATTTTATCTATGTTTTCCTTTTCTTGGATGTTACAGATTCTGAAGACGGGGGCTTTGGCAAAACCACTGTCCAGATTGGGGGCCCCTGGGCCCCTGGTTCTAGCACACAAGTCAAGCATTAAGGAAATGGAGCGAGGGAGTCACAACTGGGGAAAGAAAAATGCCCCGGGCTGGGTGAGGATGATGGAAAAAGGTCCACGCAGGAGGCGAGATGTAGAAAGTGAATAGCTGTTTTAAACATAGGCTAGGGGAAAGACACATTTTACGAGCCCCAAGACAGTTGGGGAAAAAGTAGATGTTGCTATATGCTTTTAAAATCACCCCAAAAGGGGTAGCAAGACTGATGTGGTTCAACAATTTCATGGGGAAAAGGGGGTCAGTTTTGCCCCAAAAGGGGGAGGGTGTTGCCCCTGGGTGCCTGGGGGGACCATGACCATCTGGGCCTAAGGGGCCAGTGCGCAGTGGGCACAGGGCTGAGAAAGGGGGGGGGAAGATCTGTGGACCTCATGAAAGGGGGACCCCCGCAGGAAAAAGGGAGGGACCTATGGCTTTGACAGCCGCCCCCTGTGCCTGTCTTTGGTCTACAGCTCTCCACCCGGGGCCCTTTAGTCTTTTAAATTCGTCCCCCACCCCTGGTTTTCAGCTTTTCCCCGGCCAAAACCTTGTGGTTAATAATAAATTTTTTTAAGCTTGGGCAAGTTTAAATATTCACTTTTGTCAAACCCAAGGCGTCATTAGAAGGGGGTTTTTTTTGGGGTAAAAAAAAATTTCCCCTTTTAATTTCATGGCAGATCGTGTTTGCCACCTTTTTTTGGTCTTGCCAGGGGCGCAAAACCGGGGAAAAGTTTTATTTGGGGCCCCTAACCCCCAGGGAGGAGGGGCCTTTTCCACAGACCCAGGGACCCCGTCTGGGGGTAAATGTGACCTCGGATGGGTTTTAAGGTTTTTTTTTAATTCTGTGAACCGCAAAACGGGTGGGGTATTCCCTTTTGAAGACTTAGTCATAACGACAGAATTCCTTGTAACCACTTTAAAAAACCGTGGGATTCAGAGCAAATCTTGCACGTCACATGAGCTCCAAAGGAAACACTCAAAAGAAAAAGTATTTTTTTTATCAAAGATGGCGATAACAACACAAAAAAAAAAAATAAAAGGTCATACTACCGCCCAAATTTTCAATAATTAATTCGAAGACGCACCTTTGATGAAATCTTTAAAAATTTTTTTTTTTTTTTTCAGTTTGGATAAGTACAACACATTTCATGAAAAACCCTTTCTGGAAGGAAACGTTCCCAAGTCATTTACTTACCATCAGTCAAAAAAAACCAAAATAATTTATTAGTAAAACATTATTTGAAAAGATAAATCTTTACACACAGACCGGGAAAAAAAAACAGAAAAAGAAGAAGAAGAAAAAGAAGGAAAAAGAAAAAGAAGACTGTGAAGAAACTGTGAAGAAGCTGTGAAGAAAAGATGTAAAGAAAAAAACTGTGAAGAAGAGACGTGAAGAAAAAGAAGAAAAGAAGAAAGCAAAAAAAAAGAAAAGCAAAGAAGAGGTAAGAAAAAGAAAAAAAGAAGAAGAAGAAAGGAAAAAGGGGGTTTGGGGGGGGGTATACGGGGGAAAAAATAATTTTATGGTCCACAATGATATCATAGGTCCGTGTGATATTTAGCACTGAAGCAACACAAAAAGAAGCCTTGGGGGTTGAAAATACCCGACACATGAAAGATTTCATTTTTACGACGAGAGGGGATACAAGATAATAAAATTTAAAGAGGAGTGGGGTCAGAATTGCTGATAAAACCCACAAGGGACACGCTCATGGGCGACGGGCCCCCATTCTGTTCCTGTCCGGGGAATACCAACGGAACTCTTTCCCCAAACCCCACCCCCACCCCCCCTTCACCTCCACCCCAACCCCCATCTTTCAACCCAAGGGGGCTGGGATGGGGGAGAAGGAGGAGGGCAAAAAACTGTTGGGGGGGGTCCCCCCCCCCCCTATCCAACTTTTGACACCCCAACCCCCTCTGTTACCTACTGTCCTTTTTCTAAACCATCACCATGGTCACTGTCATCACCATGGTCACTGTCATCATTATGGTCACTGTCATCACCATCACCATGGTCACTGTCATCACCATCTCCATGGTCACTGTCATCACCATCTCCATAGTCACTGTCGTCATCACCATAGTCACTGTCATCACCATGGTCACTGTCATCACCATAGTCATTGTCATCACCATCACCATGGTCACTGTCATCACCATGGTCACTGTCATTACCATCACTGTGGTCATTGTCATCACCATCATCATGGTCACTGTCATCACCATGGTCACTGTCATCACCATCACTATGGTCACTGTCATCACCATCATCATGGTCACTGTCATCACCATCACCATGGTCACTGTCATCACCATCTTCACTGTTGTCACCATAGTCACTGTCACCACCATCATCATGGTCACTGTCATCATTATGGTCACTGTCATTACTATCACCATGGTCACTGTCATTACTATCACCATGGTCACTGTCATTACTATCACCATGGTCACTGTCATCACCATCACTATGGTCACTGTCATTACTATCACCATGGTGACTGTCATCACCATCACCATGGTCACTGTCATCACCATCTTCACTGTTGTCACCATGGTCACTGTCACCACCATTGTCATTGTCATTGTCATCACAATCACCATGGTCACTGTCACCACCATCACCATCAGCCCTCTGCTCCTCATCACCCTCCCTTTCCTCAGTGGGAAGAGTGATTCCTCTCTGGGATGACTGTGTGACCTGACAAATGTCACGATTGTGTGTAACCTGACAAATGTCATAATTGTGTAACTTGACAAATGTCATAATTGTGTGACTTGACAAATGTCACTATTGTGTGACCTGAAAAATATTACGGCCGCGTGACCTGACAAATGTCATGATTGTGTCATGATTGTGGGGCCTGACAAATGGCAGACACGAAGATGACCTGTCATGACTGCACTTTATGTCAGTCACATTGTAGCACTGCTCTGAGAGAGAGAGAGAGAGGATAGAGAGAGAGAGAGAGAGAGGAGGAGAGAGAGAGAGAGAGAGAGAAGAGAGAGAGAGAGAGAGAGAGAGAGAGAGAGAGAGAGAGAGAGATTAATTTGTCCAATCAATTTTATTTTCGCAAGAGAATAAGCATGACAATTTTTTTTAACATTTAGCATTCTGTAACATTGCAGATTGATAAAAATAACCCAATAATAATCACTAAAAGTGAACAGACGTAAAATGGAAGTCAACAAAGCAAGACTGACTAATATCACTTTAAGTGAACAGACATAATATTGAAGTCAACAAAGCAAGACTGACTAATATCACTTTAAGTGAACAGACATAATATTGAAGTCAACAAAGCAAGACTGACTAATATCACTACAAGTGAACAGACGTAAAATGGAAGTCAACAAAGCAAGACTGACTAATATCACTAAAAGTGAACAGACGTAAAATGGAAGTCAACAAAGCAAGACTGACTAATATCACTAAAAGTGAACAGACGTAAAATGGAAGTCAACAAAGCAAGACTGACTAATATCACTAAAAGTGAACAGACGTAATATTGAAGTCAACAAAGCAAGACTGATTAAAATCACTAAAAGTGAACAGACGTAATATTGAAGTCAACAAAGCAAGACTGATTAAAATCACTAAAAGTGAACAGACGTAATATTGAAGTCAACAAAGCAAGACTGACTAATATCCCTACAAGTGAACAGACGTAATATGGAAGAAAACACAGCAAGACTGATTAATATCACTAAAAACTAAAGCCATGCTTGTAGGGACCAAACACAAACTCTCTTCCATTACAACGGCTTCAATAGATTCGGCAATGCATCAGTCTCTCTATCCACTGCTGTGAAGTATCTAGGGGTCATTATCGACAACACACTCTCTATGCAAAAATTCATCACCCAGACCTGCCAGTCGTGCTTCTATCAATTACGCGTATTAGTGCAATTCGAAAGTACCTGTCCACAGACGCAACATCCAAACTCGTGGCATCTCTCATTCTTCACGTCTGGACTATTGCAATTCTTTTTTGGCTGGTCTGCCAGCATCATCTATCCACTCCCTTCAACGTATTCAAAACTCTGCAGCTCGACTAGTCCTCATAAAGAAAAAATCAGAGCACATTACTCCTCTCTTGCGATCTCTCCACTGGCTGCCTGTGCCACAAAGAAAAAAACATAAGATCTGAAACCCTCTGTTACAAATGTCCCACAAAACAGAAACCCTCCAAACCCCGGTGAATGTCTTCACCTGTACCCCTCTTTCCCCTTTTCGCTCTGCTGCAGTTTTCCTTGTGCTTTTGAAAACCTAGATTCACCATCCACCGTGGGCCTTTTGTTTCTTTCCCCCTTTTTTCCTGGCCTTTCGATTTGGAACCCCCCTCCCTACCCTCTTTTCCCCGAAAAAGGGCCCTTTCTTGTACCCCTTTTAAAACCGGGCCTAAAGACATTTTTTGTTTAAAACCCAAAATTTTTCCTCTACTTTTTAATTTTTTTCATACTCTCCCGCTTTTCAACAGCCAAAAGCCCTCCATCCCCCCCTCCAGGGTGTGTGCCTCTGTGTTGTGTGTGGTGGGTGTGTTGTGGGGTTGTGTGTGTGTGTGGTGGTGTTTGTGCATTTTGGATTTTGATAAAACGGGTTATTGTTTTTTTTTTGAAAGACTTGTAAAAAAGAGGAGTGCAAGCGCTTTTGATTTTTTTCTGGCAAGATACAGCGCTTTTAAAAGCCCTTTTAATTTTTTAAAAATTATTATTTTTATTATTAAAATGAAAAAGAGTTTAAAATTTAAAATCAACCCGCAAACTGATTAAAATCACTAAAAAATGAACAACTAATTTTTTGAAGTCAACAAAAACAAGACGATTTAAAAAACACTAAAAATGAAAAGACGTTAAAATTGAAGTCAACACCCGGGCCCGAAGACAAAAAACACTAAAAAGTGAACAAGGTAAAATGGAAGTCAAAAAACAAAAATGACTAATATCCCTAAAAAGGAAAAAGAGGGAAAATTTAAGCAACACAGCAAAACACTTTGTAACACAAAAAAGTGAACCAAAGGGAAAATTGAAGTCAACACAGCCAAGAGACAAGTCCCCGGGCCAGGTTTAAAAGAAAGGTGGGGCCCCCCCCCAAGTTTCAAGTGAACGAAAAATTAAAAAAAAAATGATGACTACAACATTTTTTTTAAATTTCCCTAAATTTAATAAGGAAGAGAGAGAAAATGACAAAACAAAGCCAAAATTTTTTTTATTTCGAGGATAATGAAAAACACCCAGTGCATTTTTACAAACCCGTCCCCCCCCCGTTTGGGATACATCTTAAAATAATAATTTCCCAAAACCCTTTTACAGTCCACAATAAAAAAAAAGGGGGAATTTTAAGGGGGGAGAGAGAGAGAAAGGGGAAGAGAGAGAGAAGAGAGAGAAGAGGAAGAAAGAGAGAAAAGAGAGAAAAAGAGAGAGAGAGACAAAGACAAAGACAAATTTTTTTTAAAGTCGAGAAAAATGAATAAGCACACATGTTCTTTTTTACATCCAATCCCCGCCCTTAGGGATACAACTTTAAAAATAAAAACCCAATAAATTATAACATCTCGCAATTAAAAAAAAGGGGAAATAAAACCCTTTTTAAAAAAAGCTCCCCCCCAACAAAAAAACCCCCCCCCCCCCCCCCCCCAAAACAAGAATTAAAAAAAACCCTAAGAATACCCCCCCCCCCCCCACCCCCCAAAAAAACCCCTAAAAAAAACAAACAAAAAAAACAAAGAAAGGGAAAAACCAACCCAAAAAAAAATGATAAAAAAAAAAAAAAACAGACAAACAAAACAACAAAACAAGACTACAACAAAGCCAAGAAAAATAACCAACCAAACTTAAAAGAAAAAGAAAAAATTAACTTTGTAAAAAGGTAACTATTGTTCACAAAATTATAAAATGAAATGGGGATTCAAAA
>CM054137.1:693319-713319 GCA_028751875.1 Rapana venosa | reverse complement strand
GGTGGGGTGGGGTATTTTGGGGTTTTCTTTTTCTTTTGTTTGTTTGTTTGTTTGGTTAGGGTTTTTTGGGGGTGGGGGTGGATGGGTTTTTAGGGTTTTCTTTTATTTGCTTGCTTTGGGGGGGGGGGGGGGGGTTGTTGGGGGGGAGCTGTTTTGAAAAGGGTTATTTCCCCTTGTTTTTATTGTGAGACTGTATAAGTATTGGGTTATTATTATTAAGATGTATCCCTAACGGGCGGGAACTGGATGTAAAAAAGCACATGTGTGCTTATTCATTATCCTCGAAATAAAAGAATTTGTCATTTGTCATTGTCATTGTCATTGTCTATCTCTCTCTCTCTTTCTCTGTATGAATGCGTGCGTGTGTACGTGCGTGCGTGCCTTCGTATGTGTGCATATGTGTAGGCCTATGCGCGTGCATGCACCAGTGTGTCTGCGCGTGCGTGCGTATGCGCGCGCACGCGTGTCTGCACGTGCGGGTGCGAACATGTGTGTGTAGGTTTGGTAGGAAGTAACAGCCTCTGTGAGCAAAGAAGACAAGACAAAACAAATCACTGCTCCACAAGACACAGGGAAACAAGGTGTCACTGCTCCACAAGACACAGGCAAAACAAGGCGTCACTGCTCCACAAGACACAGGGAAACAAGGCGTCACTGCTCCACAAGACACAGGGAAACAAGGCGTCACTGCTCCACAAGACACAGGGAAACAAGGCGTCACTGCTCCACAAGACACAGGAAAAACAAGGCGTCACTGCTCCACAAGACACAGGGAAACAAGGCGTCACTGCTCCACAAGACACAGGGAAACAAGGCGTCACTGCTCCACAAGACACAGGGAAACAAGGCGTCACTGCTCCACAAGACACAGGGAAAACAAGGCGTCACTGCTCCACTCTGCACTCGGAATACGATGGGAACAGACTACTACTACTACTACTACTACTACTACTACTACTACTACTACTACTACTACTACACTACTACTACTATACTACTATATACTCCTGCTGCTGCTGCTGCTGCTGCTGCTGCTTGCTGCTGCTGCTGTGCTACTACTACTACTACTATACTACTGCTGCTGCTGCCTGCTAGCTGCTGCTTGTACTACTACTACTATACTACTACTACCTTATTGCTCCTACTTACTACTATCTATACTACTACTACATACTACTACTACTACTACTACTACTTACTACTGCTGCTGCTGCTTCGCTCTGCTGCTGCTACTACTACTACTACTACTACTCCCTTTACCCCTCTCACTAACACTATACTTATGTGCTACTACTACTACTACTACTACTACTACTACTACCTACTACTTATACTGCTCTGCTGTCTGCTACTACTACCTACAACAACAACACTACTCAACTACTACTATTTACTACTACTACTATCTACTACTACTACTACTACTACTATACTACTTCTACTCTACTACGGCTACAAGCTACTGCTCTACTTACTACTGCTACTTTACTACTTTTACTACTATTTACTATTACTCTATCTACTACTAACTACTACTTCTAGCTACTACTGCTACTACTGCTACTACTCTACACTACTTACTACTTTACTACTACTAACTTCATACTAGTACTACTACTACTATTGCTACTACTACTAGTACTACTACTACTACTGCTGCTGCTGCTGCTACTACTACTTCTTATGCTGCTGCTGCTACTACTACTACTTCTACTACTGTTACTACTGCTAGTACTGCTACTACTACTAATTCTACTACTACTACTACTGCTGCTACTACTACTTCTTATGCTGCTGCTGCTGCTACTCTTACTACTTCTACTACTGCTACTGCCACTACTTCTACTACTACTACTACTACTACTACTACTACTACTACTACTACTACTACTACTACTCTATACTACTACTACTATACTATACTGCTGCTGCTGTTTTGCTTACTACTGCTATACTGCTTTCTACTACTACTACTACTACTACCTACTACCTACTACTTACTACTACTACTACTTTACTACTACTACTACTAACTACTTTATGCTGTTTATGTGCTGCTGCTACTTCTACTGCATATGATAATTATCAGTATATCAGTGACCAGAATATAAACTCTTATCTGACAACGTACACCCCAATAAGCTTGTGGCAGTTTTCCTTCTGTTTTCCTACTTTACTCTTACATCCATACCGCACGTGCTAAAGCATCTACAGAGCATTAATAAAAACCCTTTTGTGAAAGACTAGCCTCTGACTCAAAACTCATGTGATTTTGCACAAATTTGATAGACTTTATTTTGTTAATTCAGCAAACACTGTGCCCCCTCAGTCCTTTGTCGTCCTCTAGCTTCCTAACTACAATATGCTTGGCGAGGTCAGCACTGTAGGAACACAAGCAATCCTCATTCATTTTGGTGATCATGTCCAACTTTCTCGTGACTACCTGGTATTGCTATATGTACTCAATCCCCAAAACAAGTACAAAGTGCATTTTTTCATACTTTAAAAATCTGTGAAAATCATCCCCCCCCCACCCTACTAGCGCTCTGTACAAGATACTACATCACCCGCAAGCTAATACTCGAGTGTAACCTAAAAGGTTCTACACAAGGGTTAGGTTCTGGGTCACGTAGTATCTTGTACAGAGCCGAGACAGAAACATATGTGCTGGTCTTCACAGAGTTTTTCAAGTATGAAAAAATGCACTGTGTACTTGTTGTTTTGGGTTGAGGCCATAGAATAGCACCAGGTAGTGATGAGAAAGGGGGAGATGATCACCAAATGAGGACTGCTTGTGTTCCTAGCGTGTTGACCCCACGCATGCATAATGTGGTTAGGAAGCTAGCAGACGACAAAGGAATGAGGGGGTACAGTGTTTACTGACATTTTTTTTTAAGGGTAAAATCTACCATATTTGTTCAAATTGCCCTGAGTTTTGAGTCTGAGGATAGTCTTTTACAAAGTGTGGTTCTTATTTCTGTGGATGCCTTAGTACATGCAGTACAAATGCAAGAGTGATACACGGATGAAAACAGAAAAAAACTGCCAGAAAGCAAGAGTGATCTATAAAATAGAAGGAAAACTGCCAGAAAGCAAAAGTGATCTACAAAACCAAAAGGAAAACTGCCAAAAAGCAAGAGTGATCTATAAAAACAGAAGGAAAACTGACAGAAACCAAGAGTGATCTATAACAATAGACGGAAAACTGCCAGAAAGCAAGAGTGATACACGGATGCAAACAGAAGAAAAACTGCTAGAAAGCAAGAGTGATCTAAAAAAAAAAAAGGAAAACTGCCAGAAAGCAAGAGTGATACACGGATGAAAACAGAAGGAAAACTGCCAGAAAGCAAGAGTGATACACGGATGAAAACAGAAGGAAAACTGCCAGAATGCAAGAGTGATCTATAAAAATAGACGGACAACTACCATAACGCAAGAATGATCTATAAAAAGAGAAGGAAAACTGTCAGAAACCAAGAGTGATCTATAAAAAAAAGAAGGAAAACTGCCAGAAAAAAAGAGTGATACACGGATGAAAACAGAAGAAAAACTGCCAGAAAGCAAGAGTGATCTATAAAAACAGAAGGAAAACTGCCAGAAGGAAGAGTGATACACGGATGAAAACAGAAGAAAACTGCCAGAATGCAAGAGTGATCTATAAAAACAGAAGGCCAACTGCCCAAAGCTCACCAACCCTTATCAGTGACCAAAGCGTCTTCTCCTGGAGACTCAGACAAGTAAAGGGAAGCAACTAGCACTTTGAGTTTTCGGAAGACTTAACTAATATTGTCGACCTTGCTTGCACTCGTTTGGGATCCCAACCCCACCTCCCCCCCCCCCCCCCCCCCCCCACACACACACACACACACCGTCCATCCCTTCCCAAGACTCTTGTTTTGTTATTATGTGTACAAGTTCCGAATTCTCTTGCTTAGTTATATTCTGGTTCTTCCTTTGTATTTTTCCTTTATTTTCCTTTTTTGTTTTGGTGTGGGTTATTTTGTGTCTTCTTTTAGGCCTATATGCTGTGCGCGCCTGCGCGCGTTTATTTGATTTATTTTTAGAACACATCAGTGCTTATTCCATTATTCTTGAAATAAAAGAATGAAATAAAAACTTTAAAATAAATTTTAGTTTATTTATTCATTTATTTTTTTTATTTCGAGGATAAATGGAATAAGCAGTCATGTGCTTTTTTTTTTTTTTTTTACATACAGTCCCTATGTGATGGATTTTGCAAACTTTGTCATCCGTTCCCCCCAGCACACAATGGCGTACTCTTTCGAAAATCGGAACGGGTTTTAACGTCTGCGCAAGATGATCTGCATGCGTTCGCACACAGCATCACCTGGGACCAGCGTCTTCGTGGAGACTTGAACCAGACCCTCGTAAACAGTAGCTTCAGGCTCAAACCAAAGTTCGTTACCCACCCCCAAAACACACCCCTTCCCCCCACCTTCCCTCATTTTTCCAAACCTCCTATGCTTTTTCCTTTAAAATATTTGTGGGGTTTTTTTTTTTATAAAAGAAAAAACCACGGGGAAAAGGGAAAAGAAAAAAAAATGAAAGCAGAAGAAAAAAAAATGAAAGCAGAAGAAAAAAATGAAGCAAAAGCAAAAAAATAAAAGCGGGAAGAAAAAAAAATAAAAGCGAAGTGAAAATAGAAAAAAATTTAAACAGAAGAAAAAAATAAAAACAGAAAGAAATAAAAACGGGGAAAGGGAAACAAAAAGAAAAAAAGGGAAATTTGAAACAGGAAAAAAATCAAAACAAAAGAAATGAAAAAAGAAGAAATGAAAAGATAAAAAAAAATTATGCCCCGGGGTTTAAATTATAAGATCAGTACCCTCTGTTCCCAATGTCTCCACAAAACTGCACCCCCCTCCCTCGGGAAAATTTTGTCCTAACCTTTTACACCCCTTAAACCCCGGGCCGCTCCCTGGCCCTAAGTCCGGGAAATGAAAAAGGGGGGGAAAGGCCCCGCCCCGTCAAAAACCCTGCTCCCGAAAACCCCAAAACAAAAATTTTTTTAAAAATCAAATTTGGGTGCAAGTTAGGACAGATGTGCAAGGCTTTGTTGACGAATAGTGGTGAAAGCCGAAAGGAAACTTCTATTCCGACGTTTGTCCTTGGAAAAAGCCCAAAAGGAGGGGGAGGTGGGACCCGGGAAATGTGTAAACGCTTTTATGAAGGGGAAAAGGGACAGCGCAGGTTGTGAAAGAGGAAGAAATATAGGCTTAACTTCCTTGAATCAGCGAGATGAGGTGGAGGGACTCGGGCATATGCCCCTTTGGGTTAGGGAGACAGTGTGTATTTGGCCCGCAGGATGGACAACATCAGGGGGGGAGGGGGGTATATCAGGGAAACAAGGAGGCAGAAGGCTTAGGGGGAGGGGCCCAGTAAAATCGAAAAATCTTCACACCCCAGATTTTTCTCCAAATATACCAAGACCCCTTTAATACAGGTTACGCCCAAAACAGAGCAACCCAACGGAGGAGGGGGGAAAGACTTTTTACCATTTCCGGAAAAAATAGAAAAGGGACACACAGCACGACACCCAATTTTCCCCTGGGGGGATTAAATGAAAAGGGTTTGGGAGTGGGAAAAACCGGGGGTACAAAACTTGTTTGGGGAGGGGGGAGGGGGGAAAAATAAAAACGACAAGGGAAAGGTTTTAGATACGGGTCTTGAAAAAAGGGTTTTGGTGTAGGTGGTACATTTCCCAACACAAAACCACCCCAAAAATTGGGGACATGGGTACCCCCGAGGGAAAGAACCACAACCAATGGCCCACATTGCCATCAACCAGAAAGTGGAGGAGTTTCCATAAAGGACGTGAGAGCCATTGGGGGAGTGACGGGGGGCAGCGATCCCATCTTGTGTTGTTGCAGATCCAGCTAAAGTAAATTGGGGAAAAAAAAAAAAAAAAGAGAAACTTTTGCTCAAAAAAAATCAAAGTGGGGGCAGTAAAAAATTTCAGTTTACTGTTGAGTTTTCCCAAACAGATTTCAAGTCCTGGAAACACCCCGCAGACGCATAACCCCCATGGGGGAAGTACAGTAGCTTTCATAGACCCCAGAAAATTTTTGTACGGGTACAGAAAAAGGGGGAAAAAGGGAGTTTTTTCCCGACCCACTAAAAACTCATAGAGGAGAAAAAGATCCCCAAAAATTTGGGGAATGCTACTGGAACGGAAAACGAAAAAAAAAAATTTGCCGAAACATAAAAGAAAAAAACCAAAAAGTAAAAGGGGAAGACCCCGGAGAGAAAAAGGGGGAAGTTTGCAGAAAATTTTTGGGCAGGGGCCGGCCAAACCGCAGAGAAAAAGGGAGCCAAAGGCCGTTTAAGTCACCAAGCCCCTAACAGGTGGATTCCCCAGAAAAACCCCCGTAGTGAAGAAAAAGCCCGGGAAAATTTTTGAAAAAAGGGCCCCATAGCCCAAACTAAACAGATGGGCAGAAACCCTTTAGAGAGCCTTTAAACAGCCCAGATAAAAGAGGAAGCAACATCGAAAAATTTGGGTTTTCCAAGTTAGAGATGAGACGGGGATGCATATAAACCAGGGAAAGTGTAGAGGCCCATAGGAAACCCAAGGGGGCAACGGGGGACCGGGGTGGGGGCCCGGAATAGGAAAGACATGTTAAAGGGCGCCCCAAACGGCGCAAAGGTTTAAAACAAAATTATTCAAAAGTTTTTTGGGAAGGGGGAAAAGGGTTTCCCGGGGCACGGGAAAGGAAAGGCATCATAGTGAAATTCCCAAGAAGGGGATTCAGGGGTGCGGCAATTGGGGGGGAAAATCAACTTGCTCTTGCCCCCGGGAAAGATCTTTTCCCGGGTCCTTTTTCCAGCTTATGGGGGCAAGCCATCGAGGCCCTACGGGAAGAGCAGGGGGGGGTTTAGAAAGCGGGGGGAAGCTGCCCCCGCCAAGTTCTTTTCTATGAACAATTGGGGAAAAAAGTCCCATAAAATGGAATCATACTTACATCAACTATAGTTTTCCCAAAAGGCTTTTAAACAGCCACCCCCCCTTTTTGCTGGGGAAAGATTTTTGGAAAGTTTGGGTTTTCCCTTGAAAGTCAAAAACCTTTACGGAAGGTACGCAGAAAAACCCCGTGCTGTGTGCGAATGGGGGACAGCGAGGCGAATAGTTCCACCTGCAAAAGGGGTCAGCCGGTTTTGGTTTGATCTCCCGAAAATTTTTTTCTCGGTAATCGACGGGTTTGATGGGAGGGCCCCCCGGTTTGGGGCAGAGGGGGGTTATGGGGACTGGCAGCCAGGCTTGAAGACTGTGACTTTGCCGAAAATATTGCATGCTTTTGCTTGCAAGAAAAAAATCCGGAAAAAAAAAAACATCCGAGTTGACCAAATACCCAGCAGCGTGGAACTCCAAAATTCCCCCCCGAAAAGACCAAGACATGAAAGTGGCCCAAAGAGTCCCAGAGAAGCCCGGGTGTGCGAGGTTTCCGTTTTAGGGAGGTAGCCCCCTTCAAAAACCTCGGCGCAATTTTCAGTGGGACAGTCCATTGAGAAAAAAATTTTTAAAACCGGAAGGATTTCCCCGGCCGGGTTTTAAAGGGGGCTTAAAAAAAACTTTTGGAAAAAAAACTGCCCTCACCCCAAAAAAAAATTTGGAAATCTACAAGCCCAAGTACGCCCCGGTACCCCTTACGCCCGGGGGAATGGGAAAACCCAAACCCAAGAGGTTTGAGGGGCAGGCTCAGGGGTTTTTAAAGGAAGTTTGTTTCGCCGAATCCTGACATTCAGGGGCCGCGATGTCCCAAAACGGGAAAAGGTAAAGCGCCCCGGGGCATTAAAAACCCTTGTGGCCAAAGGTTTAAAACAGGGGGAAAGGGAAAGGTTTGGCGGGGGACACTCTCTCCCAATGGGAAAGAACAGACCCCCTCAAAATGCGCTGAGAGGGGCCACCACCAGGGAAGGGGAAAAACGAGGCAGCCCACTCGGGCATTGGAGGAGGACAGTAGGGAGGGGAAGAGAGGGCGGGCAAGCCTGGAAGGGAATTTGGGCGTGGTTCCCCAAAGACAAAAAAGGTTGGAGGGATTTTGTTGGCGCCTTGTGTCCGGCTTTTGGGGAAGGGTTTAAAGAAAGAAAGTAAGTAACCCCCTTCACTTTCCCCCTTGCTCTGCTCCCAAAAACCCTTTGGCTACAAAATACCTGGGGATTAACCAATTACTGTTGGCCCCCCGCTCGTTCTCTATTTCGGGCCCTTCGCCCGGGGAAGGGCTCCCTCTCTCTTTCCCCAAAAAACCCTAGTTATAAAATTTTTAAAATCAGCTAAAGAAATTTATTTCAAACCAAAGTTTCCCCCCCCTTTTTTTTTATCAGAACTTCCCCCTTCACAAAACCCATGTCCAAAAAACCCTGTAAAGTATACGAGCTGTGTGAGTTTTGTGGGCTTTTGAAAAAAATTTTGACTTTAAAATTTTTATTTTAGATTTTGTCTCCCGCGCCCCATGTTTGTAAAATTTGTTTGTTTAAATAGGGTGGTAAGTTTAATTTAAATTGAAGCTTTGATTTGTCTTTGAAAGATAAGCGCTATAAAATTTCCATTTATTTTTTAATTATTAAAAAGGAAAAACAAAAGAAAAGAAATGAAAAAAAAGAAAATAAAAACAAAAGAAAAATAAAAACAAAAAGAAATGAAAGAGAAGAAAAGGGAAATGAAAGCAAAAGAAAAGAAATGAAAACGGAAAAAAATAAAAAGCAGAAAAAAAAGAAATAAAAAGCAGAAAAAAGGAAAAATGAAAGCAGAAGAAATGAAAGAGGGGGAAAAGAAAAAAAAAGGCCGGAAAAGAAATAAAAAACAGAAGAAATGAAAGCAAAAGAAAAAGAAATGAAACCAGAAAAAAAGAAAAAAAAAAGCAAAAGAGAGGAAAAGAACAGAGAAAAAAATGATGGGCCCTTTTGAAAATGGGGTTGTCCCTTTGGGCCCAAAGAGGGTGTTTCATGGCCCAAAAAGTCTTTTTCGGGGCCCTTTGGGCAGTGGCTATTTGTAACAACATGGAGGAGTTTGTGTGAAAATTTTTTTATGTTGTTGTCGTTATGTTGCTGTTGTTGGGGGTGTTGTTTCTGTTGTTTTGTGTTTTTGTTGCTTTTTGTTTTTATTATGTTGCTGTTGTCATGTTTTAAATTGCTCCTCACGGCCTGTTAATGGCTGGGATGTAAACAGGTTTGGCAGGTTTTATAAAATTTTTTTTTATTGTTTCTTTTTTTGGAGGTAAAGGAAGTCTTACATAGAGGGGTTTCTAAGTTTCCGTTTTTGTTGGTACAATAACCCAATTTTTTAAAAAAAAGAAAGACCCGCAGAAAATTGTTTTAAAAAATTGCCAAAATTTAAATTTGGGGAAAAACAAAGGGTCTCAAGTCGTTTGTAAAAACAGCAGCTTGTACACAAATCAACTGTAATTTTGGGCCGGGCCCCCATTTCTTGTTTTTAGAATTTCAGTTGTTGCCCTTTAGTTGCTGATTTCAGTGCCCCAAAAGCCAAAAAACAGAAAAATGCATTTTGTGTGCCCCGTAGTCATGGTTCTAATTACAACAGCGCTTTACTAAACCCCGGTTTTACATTTCTCTGAAAATGGTTTGGTTTTGATTGAAAATTTTAAAAAACTATTTTATTAACTGGGGAAAAAATGTTTTCCCTTTAAACATTTTTGTATGCAGGGAAAGGGTTGGTTCCATTTTTGGCCCCCTTTTTTTTAGATGCTTAAAAGTGTGGTTTGGTACAGGTAGATTCCCTTTTTGGGGCCCCTTTGAATTTTTTGCTTTAACCCAAAATTTGCGTATATAAATTCCATTCCTTATTTTAATTTTATTATTATTATTTGTGATGTTTGCGGGTGGGTGGGCGGAATGTATGTTTTTTATTTTTTTTTGTGATCAAATATTGTTTTTGCCCCCTTTTTTTGTTCGATTGTCCACCGAAAGAATGTTTTGTTTTTTGAGAAGAAAAGTATTTAAATTTAAATGAAGTGAATTGTTGTCATTGTCGTGGTGTGTCAAAAATAATTTGGGGTGTGTGTGGGGTGTGTGTGTGTGTGTGTGTGGTGTGTGTGTGTTGTGTGTTTTGTGTGTTTTGTGGTTTTTGATTTGACATAAGCATGCCCTGCATGCGCATGTGATACAAAAAAAACATTTTATTTAAAGAAAGGTGTAGTAAAAATTTCAATTTCTTTTTTATCCCCGCCCCCAAAAAGGGGGGAAAAAAAGTTTTAACCCAAACCCCGAAGGGAAAAGTGTTTGAAAGAAAAAAAATGGAAAAAGGGAAAAAAGGGGAAGGAAAAGACAAAAGAAAGGGGTACACCCAAAAATAAAAAATACATAAAAAAGGAAGGTAGTAATTTTCATCGCTTTTCGTCGACGCCCCCGGAGAAATAGTATTTGTGAGTAGTAGTAGTAGTAGTAGTGCAGCAGAGTAGATGTTGTGAGCAGCAAACAGCAGCAGCAGCAGCAGCCAAAATGTAGCGCAAAAACCCCCTTTGAAGTAAATGTTTTTTAGGGAGTTTGCATAGCAGTAGTAGTGTAAATAGTAGCAAATAGTTGTAGCAGTTGTAGTAGGGGTTGCAAATAGTTGTAGTAGCAGTAGCAGTGGGAGAAGTAGTGTAGTAGTAGCAGTAGTTTGTAGCAGTTTGTTGTAGTTTGTAGTAGTAGCAAACAGCAGTGGTTTTGCAGTGTAGCAACAGTGTAGTAGCAGCAGTAGTAGTAGTTTGCAGCAGGTAGTTGGGAGTGTAGTAGTAGTGTGTAGTAGTAGTAGTAGTGGTTTGTTTGTAGTAGCATAGGCGCAGCAGTGTTGTAGTAGTAGTAAGGGTTAAATAGTGTAGTAGTAGTAAATGTAGAGAGTAGCGAGCGCAGCCCGCCCCAGAGGAGGCAAGGGGATTGTAGTGTATTTGTAGTTAGTAATAGTGTGGGAGTAGTGTTTGTACAGCACGCAGTGGGAGTTTTTAGTAGTAGTATTGTAGTTTAGTAGTAGGGAGTAAAAGGCAGCAGGCCCAGCCCGCAAGGCCGCCCGCCAAAACAGCCGCGCAGTAGTTTGGGAGTATTTGTTGTTTGTCAGGGGGAGTTTGTAGTAGTAGGAGTTGGGAAATGTAGTAGCATGTAGTATTTGTAAAAAAAAGTAGTATGGGAAATAGCCGTAGTTTGCAGCAGTAGTAGTAGTAGTATAGTTTTTTGTTTTAGGGAGTAGTAGTAGTAGTTTGTGTAGTGTAGTGTTTGTTTGTAGTAGTTGCGCCGCAGCGCAGCAGAGTTAGTAGTAGTTGTTTTTGTTGTTTTTTGTAGTAGTATAGTAGTAGTAGTAGTAGTAGTGTAGTAGTTGTGAATTTGTAGCAGTGTAGCCCGAGCAGTAGTTTGTAGTAGGAAATAGTAGTAGCAGTAGTAGCAGTGTGTAGTAGTAGTAGTAGTAGGTAGTTGGGAGTTGTAGTAGTTTGTAGTAGTAGTTAAATAGTAAGCAGCAGGCAGCAGCGCAGAGTAGTAGTAGTAGTAGTGTAGTAGTAGTGTTTTTGTTGTGTATAGTAAAGGGTTTGTGTCGTAAATAGTAGTATTAGGGAGTTGTTGTGTGTAGTGTAGTAGTAGTAGGGGTAGTAGTATTTTGTAGTAGTAGTTGCGCAGCAGTATGCGCAGTTTGTAGTAGCAGAGCAGTAAATGTGTAGTCGAGATGGGTGATGTGGTTTTACTATTTCCTAAAAGGTTCAATGGAGAGAAAAGGCCGGGTTTCAGCATGCCTTGGGGGCAAGGGGGAAATTGGGGCCCCTAAAGGGAAAAATTGGGCCCCTCCTGCATCCCGGGTTTATCCCAGTGTTTGGGTCCCTTTTCCCCCTGGGGCATAGGTGGTTCGGGCAGAGGTGAGGTCGACGCGCGAAAAATCTTCTTAATTTTAAAAAAAGTAAGGCGCAAAATCATTTATTCACCATCACCCATCATAAAAGCCCCGTGGGGACAGGCAAGCGGGCGGGAAAGGCAGCTGTGGGTACATGGCCCGTCCCAGTTGCCCCCAAAACCCGAAAAGGGGTCAGGGGTAAATTTGGGTCAATACTCTGAATGGGAAGCGGTTGGGTTTTGGAGGGCCCTCTGGCGATTTAAAACAGCCCCCTTTTTGGGAAAGCATGTACCTCCCTTTGATGAGGAAAGGGGGTAGAAAAGGTGGCCCTTTTAAACATTTTTTCCCCGTCCACATCACGGGTAGTTCCGCGGTGGCGGGGGGGCCTGCTCTGCGGAAAAAAAATAGTGGAAAAATCAAGAAAAAAGAATGGATAAGTGTTGAACCCCCCGTAAATTGGAATGTGCGAACCCTTTTCGACAGGAACGAGAGCCCCGACCCCGGACGAAACCCCACTTTTCGCAAAACGAAAATCGCAGATACAACATCGGGAAATTTCTGCCTTAGTTTTAGACCCGGGGTTTGCAGGCGAGGGCGAAATTGCGAAAAGGGGGCAAGGTAACCCCCTTTTGGAAGGGGACAGGGTGAAGAGAGAGTGGGTGGGTTGGCTTTGCAGTAAGAACAACGTTGGGGCAAGCTGGTTTGGGCCCCCCCAAAAAGGGAAAGAAAGTAGACTTTTCGATGATGAGACTCCCCCTTAATTCCCCATGGGAAGAAAAATTTTCCCTTGCAGTGTTATTTCTTTAATGAAAATCCAGAGGACTCCCAAAGGAAAATTTTTTTTAAGACTTTTTTTGTTATTGCCTTTGTTTCCCAATGTAGAAAAGTTTATTTCTTTGGGGACTTCCCAAAGGGGAGGCTGTGAAAACCCCCGTGGGAAGGTGTGATTGGGAAAACATGGGGTTGGCAAACTTTCAACCGCAACGCCTCTGCTCCTCCCAAATTGTGTGGAGCATGACCCACTGAACCAAAAACACTTTTTAATCCCCCAAAGTAAAGTACAAACCCTGGATGTCCCCCCTTAGGATGGCATTTATTGATTTTTGTATCACCAGGAAGAGGGAAAGGGAGGAGTTTGTTTTTCAAGGCCCCGTGTTTGGGCAGAATGTGGAAGACACCGTTTCATGTCCTTTAAACTCAGGTTGCGTGTCCGCCCCGGAGGGCGGGGCCCCAAAGGCGTGAAAAAACCCCAAACCCCCTGAATTTTAACAAGATGAAAACGCACAGTCAAGCGGGTTTTTTGCTGCCGCCGGGGGAAAAGCCTGAGCCCCTTTGGTGGTAGCCCAAAAAAAAGGAAAACAGATTTGGGGAAAAAATCGTGAGATCGTGTATAAACCCCGCTATGGAGTGCCTTTGGCCCTACTTAGGCAAAAAGGGGGTGGTTTGGACGAGAAAAGTGAAGGTCACACCGGGTTTTTGGGAAAACAAGAGCTGTGCCTATTAAACCCACCCTTTATGACCAAAAACAACAGCAAAGAAATGCACTGGGAACAAGGTAGACCAAACCCGGTAAAGTGCGTCAGTGAAGACTTTTTGGATCAGCAACAAAGAGGGGTGAGATCCCAAAGGGTAAGCTGACCCCGGAATGACATTTAAGAACTTTTATGATGGATCAAAAGAATTATGGGCCCCCCACCAAAGATCATCACACTTTCCCCAGTGCGTTGGGGGCTTCTTCACTGCAAAGACCCAAAATTTGAGAGATGGGCTAAACATTTTGGAATTTTTAAAAGGGCTTCCCCCATCAAACGGTTTAAGGTATTTAAACCCCCTCCCCAAATTCCCGTTGACCCGGGCGATTTAGATTTCCCCCCTTTGAGGGGGATCCAGAAAAAATTCGGCCCGCTGTCCAGTGGTAAAGCACCCCCGGCCCCAGAATCAATCGTGAGAAACTCCAAAAGGGGGGGCAGGCATGACTGAAAAATTCATGAGTTTCCCAATTTTTATGGCAGCATGAGACACTTCCCCAAGCTTCCAAAAAAAAGCCCCTCACACATCTATTTCAAGAACAAAGGAAACCGCCAGGCCCGTGCCCAACCCCGAGGGGAAAATCCCTTTTGTCCCTCGCAGCCAAAGGGCCTGGCCAGAGTACTGCTGGGAAAACCGCTCTGTGAAAAAATAATAAATGTAGGAATTTTTTTTAGCGCTGAAATTTTTAAAGCAACAAAATTTAAACGCTCAGTTTTTTTTAAAACATTTAAGTCACGGAGATTTCTCTCCCTGAAATTCGGGTTTCTCTCCCCGGGGGAGAGCGGGGGGGAAAGGGTCGCCACTTTGGGGTGCGGGCCCCCTTTCACCTTTTTTTTTTTTTTTTTTTTTTTTTTTCAGTGTAATTTTGGGTTTTCCCTTTTAGAAGGTTTTTTCTTAAGGGAAATTTTTCCGGGACAAATCTCTTGTTGCCGTGGGTTTTTTTTTCGTGCGTAAAAAATTTCGTGTAACCCCAAGGGACCTCGGTTTTCTCTTCCTCAAAGGGAGACTGGCCCGACCACCCCTCTGGTCTAATGGATGGGGGAAAAATTTCCGGGGTTTAAAAGGGGGTCGAACCGCCCCCTCCCCCCTTAGACCCGGACTTTTCGCTTTTTAGACAGGGGCGTTACCCCCTGACCACCGATCCACCTTGAACAAGATTCTTTAAGGGGCATGTGGCTTTTCGGGGAAAATGCGGGATATCGACTGGTGTTTGCTGCCCGGGTCCAAAAGAAGTGTCAGGGGAAAAAAAACTGACCTCTACTCCCTTTGTTTCTGGGCCGGGCCTTCGATATGTTGGAAAAGGAAGGGTCTATGGAGAATATGGAAAGGGCTGGCCCAAGAAAAAATTTATCGTCGGAGTCAGTTTCATGATGGGTTTTTGGCCGAGTCCAAAACAACGGAGAGGCTTGAACCTTCCCGGGCCCAAAAGGAGTGGGAAACAGGGCGTGTTCTTGGGTCCCCCCCTGTTCCATCCTTTATGTTTTCGGGAAAGCTTTTCCGATTTCGTTCAGAGATTCGGATTTGGTTTCGGCATAGGTACAAAGGTTTTGATGGATCTCAAACCAGGAGGGTTCAGGCAAAAACCCAAAGGTTTTCAACAGTTTTCGGAAAATTTTTGTAAAAGAATTCCTGGTTTTTGATGGTTTGTGCCCCCAATTTCTGTTCTGAAACCCGAATGAAGGCAGTGTTTACAAGTTCTTGATGCTTTTTCAAAATTTGGGGTTTACAATAGTAAAGAAAGGGCTGGGTAATGCACAACCCCCCCCCGGGAAAACCCTAATTTAACCAAAAATTTCCGTAAAAGGACTGATAAAGTAGTGGAAAAAAATTTTCTTTTTTGGGAGTCCCCCCCCGGAAGTACCATTTTATGTGAGGTCAACAAACCCCCCTCGAAAGCCAAACGCTGGGCTTTGGCAAAATCCCCAAAAGAAAGTGGGGCAGGGGGGGGGGGCATCCAACAGAAACAAATTGTCTTCCAAAAACTAAAATAAATTTAAAAATATTTTGCCCGAAAAAAAAAAAACAATGACTTTATTAATATTTCTTTTAACATAATTAAAAATGGTAATCGAAAATTTCCCAAATTTTCTCAATGAACTAAAAAATAATGCAAAAAAAGGTTTTTTATTTTTTAAAATTTTTTTTTAATTTTTTTTAATTTTTTGTTTTTTATTTTTTTTTTTTCAATTATTTTTTAAAATCCCAACCCTTCCCAACCAACAATTTTCGGCCCCCCTTAAATCCTTTTTATGGAAAAGATTTAAAGGGAAAACTGAAAATTCAGCTCCCGGATTATTAATATATGGGAATTTTTTCTAGCCTGAATCTTGTAAAAAAAAAACAAAAAGCGCTTGCCCCTCAATCAATTTTCAGGTTTCACTTCCTTAAAAAATTTAAAAAAAAAAAAGATTTTTTAAAAACCATGTGCGCGCAGGGAAGCCGCATGCACGCAAAACACGCCAAAACACACACACACCCCACCCCAAAACCCCACACCACAACAACACCCCCCAAACCCCCACACAACCCACCCCCTCGGAACAAATTTGAAGGGGAAAGATGCTGTTGAAAAATTGGGACAGTTTTGGGGGGGAAAATCCAGGTGGAAATAAGTGTTTTTTTGAGGCTGGGGTTTTAAGGTATCAAATGAAGGGTTTTTGGGGAAGTGAAAAAGGGAGGTTTATTCCGGTGGATTTTTACCAGAAAAAGGAAAGGGGCGGGCGGGGCCCAAAAGTGGGTTTTTTTGAATTGGGGGGTTTCCCAAAACCCAAAGTATTGGGCTGAAAAGAAGGGGCCCGGGTGGAGTGTACGATTTTAAAACAGAACAGAGATAAAAGGGGAGATTTGTGGGACATTTGAAAAGAGGGGTTTTAATTTTTTTTACTCCAGTCTTTGTAAGACCGGAAACCCGTTTAAAAAGATGAGAAGGGGGGAGTGATGTGTCCCGAAGTTTTTTTTCTTAGGACCCGTGGCGCAGGAGTTTTTATGCGTTGAAGGAGGGGGATAGTTGGTGCTTTTTTAGGCCAAACCCCAAAAAAGATTTTTAGGGAGTCTAAACGTGAAAAAATGAGAGATGTGACAAGCTTTGGAAATTGCATAGTGGACAGATATTTCGAAAACGCGCTTTTGGCCCGGGAATTGGGTGTAGCAAAAAAATGGCAGGTCCCGGGGTGTTTAAATTTTTTTCAATTGGGCGTGTTTTTGGGCCAAAAGCTACTCCCAAAAAACTTCCGAGTTGGACCCAAAGGGACTGCGTATTTCCGAATTTATTGATGTTTTTGGGATGAGGAAAATTTTTGTTTTGGGGCCCAAAGAGAAGGGTTCGGTTTTAAACGGCCTTTTTGTTGTAACTTGTTTTTGGTCATCCCCTTTTTTAAAGTCTTTAAGGCGGAGGACTATTTGTAGGAGGGAAAAAAAGTTTTTAAAAGTATCACGCACTGAAAATGAGTTCATCGGCTAGAAATTTTGATCAATATGGGGGTTGTTTTTTTAAAATGTTGGGGAGTAGGCAGTGTAGGAGTTAAAACGAAAAAGGGGGGGAGGGGGATCCCCGCGGGCTCCATTTTGACAGGTTTTGATTTAATTTTGCTTACAATAACTTTTGGAACCCGTTTTGTGAGGTATGAAGAAAAAAAAGGGGGAGGGTGTGGTTAATCCAAACGTTTTTTGGAGGCGGGAAAAGGGAAAAGGGATCTTGGGATCAAAAAGGTGCAGTTTAAATCAAGGAAGTGGGGGGAGGGAGATTTTTTTTGCATCAGAAGCAAGTAGGAAAATGTATTAAAGTGTGGGATAGGGGGGGTTTCGGTGCTGTGGTTGGGGCGAAAAGGCCCATTTTAAAAGTGGGAAGGAGATCTTTTGGGAAAGAAGGGACTGTTGAGTGTTTGAGGGAAAGGGCTTTTTTAGTACTTTAGAGGGCAAAGGGGAAGTTTGAGACAGGGCCCATAATTCTTCGAAAGTTGGGTTTGGGTCGTGCTTTTTCAGTAGAGGGGTTTTTGACTATTTCTGTTTTAAAAGTGAGGAAAATTTTTTCCCGGGCACAAAAGATGAGGTTTTTTTTTTTTTTAGTGATAATAGGTACAAGTTGTGGGGGCGGCAAATTTTGAAAAAAGGAGCAGGTTTTGGGATCCCAAAGGGCGCCTTTATTTTTTTATCATTTCCCTTAGAATTGTCATGATTTCTTTTTTTACTTGTGGGATGGAAGGGAAAAAAAGAGAGGGGTGCCAGTGAATGGGGGTAGGAGGGCAGGCGGAATTGAGTCTGTCTAGGGTTTGGGGTTTTGTTTTGAACTTTGTCTGAAAAAGAAGGCAGAAAAAAATTTGGGGGGAAGTTCAGCCCGGGGTGTGGGGGGGTTTGGCAGGGGGTTTTTGAGATCCAAAGGGGATTTGAGGTGAGGGAAAAAAAATTTTTTGGATGTAAACACGAGAAATTTGGGAAAAAGGGGTAGTCTGTTTTGCTGAATGGATTAAGAGTTTGACTTTGTTTATTTGTTTTCGGGGGAAAAAATGTTTTTTGATTTCGGTTTTTTGGGCTTCCCCTGCGTTCTAGGGTTTCCCGGGGTTTGCGCTTGCTTCAAGATGTTTGGGTTTACCATGGCGCACAGGGTTTTGTCAGGGAGGAGTTGGGAGTAGGAGGTGCTCGCCTTTAAGCAGTTGGGGGGAGAATAGTGTTATAGTGTTTGAGAAAGGCAGTGTGGTCATAGGTTTGTGAAAAACTTGGAAATTTTTTGAAGAGAAGGGTTTTGAAAGTCAAAAGGGCCTTCGATTTTCGCGAGTAAATATTTTTTTCTTTCTGAAAGGGTTTTTTTTATGTTAAGATGGAAAAAAAAATGGCGGGTGATGGGAAAGCAGTTTGTCGGTGCCTTTAAAAAAACAGAAAGTGACAAGTTTTAAAGAAAATTGTAAACGCCCGTCTAAAAAAAAGACCAGGTCTGTGATTGCTTTCGTTTACCCGTTGGGGGAAAGAGAATGGGTTTGGGCAGAGAAAGAAAGGAACGTTTGAATTGGGGAAAAAGGTGGTTTCGAAAATGGAAGTTGAAGTCCCCAAGAATTATAAAAATTTAGGGGGGGGAGGAGGCCCGTGGGGGTCGGGAGTTTAAATGAAATAGAATTTTTGGGGAAAAAGGTGTTAGGTTTTTTTTTCGGTGGGGGTGGCCCGGGAAAGGCAGCGGATAGGGAAAGGTGGCCAAAGGGAGGTTTGGGGACTGATTTTGCAAACTTCAAAAGATTCATGAGGGGAAAATTTAAGGGTTGTGACTGAAAGAAAGGGGGGTTCAATGTGTCTTTGGAGAATGGGTGGCAAACCACCCCCTCAAGGGTCGGGGGGAAAAAAAAAGTTTTATATCCAGGGGGTCCCGTGTTTTTTTTTTGGTTATTGGGCCCGGGGGTTTTTAAACCAAAAAGTTTTGGGAGGAAGGTTAAGCAATGTTTTTTTTAAAAGAAATTTAAATCAGAGAAAGGTGTCTTTTCCCTTTGGACAGAAATGCACATGAACAAACAAACTTGAAGGGTTGAAGGGGGGGGGGGGAGGTTTTAAGGGTGAAAGTGGTGAGTTTGGGGCAAACAAACAGAGGGAAAAGGGGGAAAGGGGATGGTGGGGGATGCGGGGTGCGGAAGAACCGACAAAAGTTTTTGGATGGTGAAACGGAGTAGAAGATGGTGAAAAAAACTGTGTAAAACAGGGGATTCTGTTTTTTGAAACAAAAATCATGATATAATCCAAACATCAGAACAAAAAAAAAAATTTTTCCCGAATCCCAAAAACGACCGTGAACAGTGAAGGGGGGGTGGACGGCAGCATGGGGAAGAAGCGTTTTTTTTGGGGGAATAGAAGTGACGTCAAGGGTGGGGGGGGGAAACCAGGGAGAGGGAAGCCCCCCCAAATGGGGATGATGTCGGCCCCGCCCTGTTCCCCCTCTGGGGTTTTGCGGGGATGCAAAAGGCCCAAAAGGTTAAAAGCTGTTAATATCGGAGGGAAGGGAAATTTTTTTTGAAAAAAAAAATTCAGGTGCGAGCATAGCTCTAATGTCTGCGGTTCTCACTGCCATGGTAGCGGAACAACACACACTAGACTTGATTGATGGGGGTGGTGTCAGTTCGTGAATCACATGCAATTTTTTGAACGGCAGCAGGGCCAGATTAAAATGGGTCACAAAGACCAGCACAGTCAGGTAAACATAATTCATAAGTCAAATCGAAATTTTGAACAATTCAAACAAAGATGAAAATTATAAATCGAAATATCTCAAAAAGTAGATAATAACAAGGAAAAATGTTCTGACCAAATAACTCAGGGTGAAAACATGAACAAGAAGATGTAAAAATTTCTGGAAAGGAAGCAGAAAAACACACACATCCAGCACTCAAACACAGAGCCCCACACAGTGCTGCCGACAGGCGCAAAGGCAGATAAATCTTATTACAGACACTCTGACACATATCTATAACCTTTGTCTTCATAAGAACTATTTCCCCAATGCCTTCAAAACTGCTAAGGTGATTCCAATCCACAAGTCTGGAGACACTTCCGATCCCTCAAACTATAGGCCAATCTCTATTAATCTGCCCTTTCAAAAAAAAAAACCCCCCCCCCCCTTGGAAAAACATGAATAAACACATAGTCCATCATATAGATATTAACAACT
>CM054137.1:683319-688319 GCA_028751875.1 Rapana venosa | reverse complement strand
GACTTCATTGTTGGTGACATGGCCTTGTAGAGATGCCAAAGGGGCCTTTGAGGCATCTCATTTCTACTGCTTGGATCCCCCCTTGAGGTCTGCGTTCAGGTCCATGCCTCACATGCGTAAGCATGATAGGGGACTGCGCGTTTAGTAACTTACCTTGGGTTTCCCAGGGGATGTTTCTGTCTTCCATATGGCTTCAGTCTTGCATTCTGCTGCTGTTTGTGCCGCTCTGGCTAGGATTTCGGTCTTTGATCCTTCCTCACTTTTGATGGCTCCAAGGTACTTGAAATGGTCAACGTCTCCAGTTCTTTTCCCCGGGTGATTTTTGGGGGTGATTGGTGGGCACTGTTTGACATGAGCTTGGTTTTCTCGGCGCTGATTTCCGTGCTGTATCGTGAGGATATTTCGTCCAGCTGCTTCATAGGTTGGCCAGTTCCTTTTTCATTTCCTGCCAAAACCGCCCAATGTCATCGGCAAACCTGAGGTAGGTGTTTGGGGGTTCGCCCCCCCAAGCTGACTGTGCCTTTGTGGTCTTCCAAGGCGTCAGTCAGGATGCTTCGAGGAAATTTTAAACAGTGTGGGCGACAGAGACACCCCTGTCGGCCCACTGAGGTACGGAACCATTCCCTCCCGTGTCCTGTACGAGTACTGCAACTGGTGGCCTTTGAGTAGAACCCTTGATGGTGTGAATCAGCTTCTGGCCCCATGTTGAATTTGTTCTTTGGTGGCCCACAGAGCATCATGCCATACTCTTTTCAAAGGGCCTTCTTAAAATAAATAAAGACATGGAAGATGTCTTGTTGATGCTGGCTGTATTTCTCACACAGAACCCTCAGGTTGAATATCTGTTCTGTGGTGCTTCTATTTGGGCGGAAACCGGCTGCTCTTCGGCGATGATCTCTTCTGCCTGTGGTTCAGCCTGTTCAGGATCACTTTCAGCATGACTGGACTATAGACTCCAGCAAAATGCATCAGTCCCCTCAAATAAAACTTGGACTCCATAAAAATGCATCAATCACCTCAAATACATCATCGGGATTATAGACTCCAGCAAAATGCATCAATCACCTCAAATACATCCTCTGGACTCCAGCAAAATGCATCAATCACCTCGAATACATCATCTGGACTATAGACTCCAGCAAAATGCATCAATCACTTCAAATACATCCTCTGGACTCCAGCAAAATGCATCAATCACCTCGAATACATCATCTGGACTATAGACTCCAGCCAAATGCATCAATCACCTCAAATACATCATCTTACAGGCAGTGTATCATGTGCAAAGTGAACTCTCTCTCTCTCTCTCTCGCTCTGTCTCTGTCTCTCTGTTATGTGTTTGTGTTTTTCAACCATTGATTGTGTAACTGATCTTCTGAGAATCTAGAAGCAGCTGACGAGCAGTAAAAGAGGTGGAGGAGGGGGGGGGGGGTAAAAAGAGTAGGGGGTATTTTTGATCCCTGACACCGCCTGCAGTCTATTCAACATCCTGATCGGATGTGTTCCTCAAGTGTTCCTTGTTGTTTCTTGCTGCGTTGTAGCTTCAAGCAGTGGCGCGTGACAGCGGCTGTGTGAGTTCATCCGTTGTCACTTCAGCTTGACACCAGTGCAGAAGTCCTTTCTGGCCCACAGTGTTACCGGCCAACAGCTGTGGTGCCAGTGCAGGGATGACGTCACAGCACAAGCCTAGTTGACATGGCAAACACACAGCTGACACAACACAATGTCTGTGCAGTTAGTCATGCTGTAGTGCAGGGATGACGTCACAGCACAAGCCTAGTTGACATGGCAAACACACAGCTGACACAACACAATGTCTGTGCAGTTAGTCATGCTGTAGTGCAGGGATGACGTCACAGCACAAGCCTAGTTGACATGGCAAACACACAGCTGACACAACACAATGTCTGTGCACGTTAGTCATGGTGTAATGCAGATGCCAAACCACCAACCCGGGAACATAGACAACTCACAGGAAATGGTCAGTTGTGCATTTTCCCTGATTAAGTTTTAGGAACTGTCTTACTCCCAGCCCTCCAGAAATACCAACGACAGGCTTTTTCTGCCTGAAAATGGTTTAAAGTTCTGTCCAGAATATGTTACAGCACCCCCCCCCCAAAATGTGCAGTGTGGCCTTTCCTCACTGGGCAGATCCTCCTGTGGCATGGTCTTCCTGGTAGATCGACCTCTCCACACCTGCTTCCTGCTGCCAGGCCCAACAAGGACGCGCCGTCTTTTCTAAACGTCGCCAACACTTCACTTTCCACTGTGGAAACAGAAAACAGAGTGTCAGAGTACGTCACTTCAGGCTGGTGACATCCCCTTGTTATGGTTGCGGAAGTGAAGAGATAACTCGTGCAGTCGCGAGCACTGGCGCGTGTGGGCACCCTCGTACTGAGAGGCAGAGAGCGAGGAGAGAGAGAGAGAGAGAGAGAGAGAGAGGCAGAGAGCGAGAGAGAGAAAGAGAGAGAAGGGGAGAGAGAGAGAGAGAGAGACAGAGAGCGAGGAGAGAGAGAGAGGGGACAGAGAGCGAGAGAGAGAGAGAGAGAGAGGCAGAGAGCGAGAGAGAGACAGAGAGAGAGAGACAGAGGCGAGAGAGAGAGAAGAGAGAGAGGCAGAGAGCGAGAGAGAGAGCGAGAGAGAGAGAGAGAGAGAGAGAGAGAGACAGAGAGAGAGAGAGAGAGAGGCAAAAGGGGCGAGAGAGGAGCGAGAGAGAGAGAGAGAGAGAGGCAGAGGAGCGAGAGAGAGAAAGAGAGAGAGAGAGAGAGAGAGGCCCGAGAGCGAAGGGGAGGGGGAGAGAGAGAGAGAGACAGAGAAGAGAGAGAGAGGCAGAGAGCGAGAGAGAGAGCGAGAGAGAGAGAGAGAGAGGCAGAGAGCGAGAGAGAGAAAAGAGAGAGAGAGAGAGAGAGAGGCAGAGAGCGAGAGAGAGGAGAGAGAGAGAGACAGAGAGAGAGAGAGAGAGAGAGGTTGAGAGCGGAGAGAGAGAGAGAGAGAGAGACAGAGAGAGAGGAGAGAGAGGCAGAGAGCGAGAGAGAGAGAGAGGGGAGGAGAGAGCGAGAGAGAGAAAGAGAGAGAGAGAGAGAGAGGAGAGAGAGGGAGAGAGCGAGAGAGAGAGAGAGAGAGAGACAGAAGGAGAGAGAAAAGAGAGAGAGGCAGAGAGCGAGAGAGAGAGCGAGAGAGAGAGGGGAGAGAGAGGAGAGAGGGGAGAGAGGAGGGAGGAGAGAAGGAGAGGAGAAGGAGAAGGCAGAGAGCGAGAGAAGAGAGGAGAGGAGAGAGAGGGGAGAGGCAGAGAGGGGAGAGAGGAGAGAGAAGGGAGAGAGAGAGAGAGAGAGCAGGGGCGAAGGGGAGAGAGGAAAGGGGAAGAGAAGGGGAGAGAGAAGAGGCGAGAAGAGAGAGGAGAGGGAAAGAGGGAGGGGAAGGGAGGGAGAGCGAGAGAGAGGAAAGAGGAGGGGAAAAGGAGGAGGGGGAAAAGGGGGGAAAAGAGAGAGGAGGGAGACAGAGAGAAAAAAGGGGAGAGGGGAGAGAGAGGCAAGGGGGAGAGAGGAGGAGGAGAAGAAGAAAGAGAGAGAGAGAGGAGAGAGAGAGGAGAGGCGAGAGAAGGAGGAGAAAGGGGGAGGGGAGAGAGAAAGGAGAGGAGGAGAGAGGAGAGGGAGAGAGGAGAGAAGAGAGAGAGAAGAGAGGAGAGAAGAGGGGAGGGGCAAAGGGGGAAAACGAGAGGAGAGAGGAGGGGAGAGAGGAGAAAGAGAGAGAGAGAGAGGAGAGGGAAGAGAGCGAGAAGAGAAGAGAGAGAGGAGAAGAGGAGAGAGGGCGGGAGCAGGAGAGGAAAAAGGGGAAAGAGGGGCGGGGCGGAGAGGAGGGGAGACGAGAGAGAGGAGAGAAAGAGAAAAAGGGGAGAGGGGGGCAATGACAAAGAGAGAGAGAGGACAATGACAAGAAAAATTTGTTTTTCGAGGATAATGAATAGACCCATGTGTTTTTTTACATCCAGCCCCCGTTAAGGATATTATGATTAATAAAATAAAAATAAAGCCTATAGAAATCCCCTTACACGTGTAGTGGGGAAAAATCTACACAAAAAATCATGAAGAAAAAGAAAGAAAAAAAAAGTACAAAAAGTAAGGAAGAAAGCAAAACAAAAAACCAGAAAAAACCGAAAAAATAGCAAAAACCAAGAGCAAAACAAAAGGGCAACAACAAAAAGGGAGAGGTGACCCCCATGTTCCCCCCTCAACACAAAAACAACAAACAAAAAACAAAAACCAAAAACCCAAAAACAGACCAAACAAGCAAAACCCCCATAAAATTTAAAAAAGAAAAAAACAACCTAAAAGTCATTTTTCAATAAAACCCAAAAGCCCTATACAAGTAAAACTTCAAATTATACAGGAGAGAGAGAGAGACAAAACAAATTTTTTCATTTCGAGGATAATGAAAAAAGCACCCCTGTGCTTTTTTACATCCCGTCCCCACCCCTTTAAAGGGTTTAAAAATTTATGATAAAATAAAATAAAGCCCCTAGCAAAACCTTAAAAAGCTTTCGGGAAAAATTACACACAAAAAAAAAACCCCCCAAAAAATCACCGAAGAGAAAAAAAAAAAGTAGCAAAAATAAGAAAGAAACGAGCAGAAAACAAGAAAAACCGAAAAAAAAAAAGCAAGAACCAAGAGCAAAACAAAAAAAGGCAACAAGGGGAGAGGAAAACCAAATATCCCCCCCCAAAAAAACAACAATACCCCAAACCCAAACCCCAAAACAGAACCCCAAAAAAGCAAAACCACTAAAATAAAGGAGAATAACCACGTAAATAGTTTCTTTTGGTAACAGAAAAGGGGGGCAAAAATTCTTTGGGTTTTTTTTTTTTTGGGAGGCAACAGCAAAAGTAAAAAACTTAACAAATTTTGTAGAAGCAAATTTTCATCCCCCCTGCACACTCACACACCACACACACACGCACGCACGCCGCAACACAAAAAACAACACACCACACACACATACCCCC
>CM054137.1:668319-680819 GCA_028751875.1 Rapana venosa | reverse complement strand
AGCGAGAGAGAGAGAAGAGAGAGAGAGAGGGCAGAAGCGAGAGAAGAGATAAGAGAGACAGAGAGAGAGAGAGAAGAGGAGAGAGAGAGAGAGCGAGAGAAGAGAGGCAGAGAGGCGAGAGAAGAGCGAGAGAGAGAGAGAGATGAGAGAGAGAGATTGAGAGGAGCGAGAGAGATAAAGGAGAGAGAAGAGAGAAGAGAGAGAGGCAGAGAGCGAGAGAGAGACAGAGAAGAGAAGAGAAGAGACAGAGAGAGAGAGAGAGAAGCGAGAGAGAGAGAGGCAGAGAGCGAGAGAGAGAGCGAGAAGAGAGAGAGAGAGATGAGAGAGATAGAGCGAGAGAGAGAAAGAGAGAGAGAGGAAGAGAGGCAGAGGACGAGAGAGAAGACAGAGAAGGAGAGAGAGAGAGAGAGAGGCAGAGAGCGAGAGAGAGAGAGGCAGAGAGCGAGAGAGAGAAAGAGAGAGAGAAGAGAGAAAGAAGAGAGAGATAGACAATGAACAATAGAGAGAGAGAGAGACAATGACAATGACAAATTCTGTTATTTCGAGGATAATTGAATAAGCACCCATGTGCTTTTTTACATCTAGTCCCCTGCGCCTAAGGAAATATAGATAATAAAATAAAATAAAGCCTATAGCAATACACTTACACAGTGTACGTGGGAAAAATCTACACAAAAATCACTGAAGAGAAAGAATGAGAAAAAAAAGTACAAACAAGTAAGGAAGAAAGTAAACAAAACAGAAAACACAGAAACACCCGAAAAAATAGCAAGAACCAAGAGCAAAACAAAAGCCGGCAACAAACAACAAGGGAGAAGGTGACACCCAGTATTCCCCCTCAACAACAACAACAACAGACAGACAACAACGAACAACCCCAAACCAAGAACAGAACCAAACAAAGAGCAGAACCTCCATAAAATAAAAGGAGAACAAACACCTAAAAGTCATTTTTTCATAACACAATACCAAATACAGTACAGGCAAATTCAACAATTATACAGAGAGAGAGAGAGAGTACAATGAACAAAATTCTTCATTTCGAGATAATGAATAAGCACCATGGCTTTTTTACATCCAGTTCCCTCACCCTTAAGGATATAATAGATATAAAATAAAAAAAGCCCAGAGCAATACACTTTACACAAGCTTACGGAAAAATATCTACAAACAAAAAAAAATCCCCACAAAATCACCGAAGAGAAAAAAAAAAGTAGCAACATAGTAAGAAAGAAAGCATAGCAAAAAACACAGAAAAACCAACCGAAAAAAAATAGCAAGAACCATGAGTCAAAACAAAAACGGCAACAAGGGGAGAGGGAACAACCAAATAGTCCCCCCTCAAAAAAGCAACAACTACCCCAAACCCAACCAAAAACAGAACCAAACAAAGCAAAACCACTAATAAAATAAAGGAGAATAAACCACGTAAATATAATCATTTTGGCTAACAGAAAGAGACGGGGCAAAAGTTCTCTTTGTGCTTTTATGGAGGCAACAGCAATAGTAAACTACATAAAACAAATTTGTAGAAGCAATTTGCATCCCCATGCACACTTACACAACACACACACACACACACACACACACCACGCACGCACGCACACACACACACACACACACATACCCACAACGCGAGTCGCGCGCAGCACTCACACCATGCATCAATGTCAACATAAAAATCATTATGAATATCATGTATATTCCATAAAAGGACGTCCTGCATTATGGAATTAGCTATACATAACTGGAAAGCTCAAAACAAGATATCAAAATAAAACATTCACTTAATCTCAAATACAGTCAATTTAAGGGATAGAACTGAAATATTAAATCTGATAAAGTCATTCAACGCGATACTAATTGTAAATACGACGATTAAATCTATAAGCAAATAATAAAAGGAGAGGGCCAGAGAGAGAGAGAGAGAGAGAGAGAGAGAGAGAGAGAGAGAGAGAGAGAGAGAGAGAAGAGAGAGAGAGAGAGATGAGAGAGAGAGCACAGCAGTGCATTTTCCAAGTCCATATATGATGAATATAGTTTTTCAATTCAACAAAACTGATTCACCATTAGAACTCACTGTGATTTAACATTGTACATGTATAAAATCGTCCTTTGAGTCATTATAAAGAAGTAGATAGTGAAAATTCATTTTTAGATGTCATTTTTCCAATAACACAATAGCGATATACAAGGTAAAAACACTCACACTTAAACAGAGAGAGAGAAGAGAGGGGGGGGGGGGGGGGGGAGGGGGGGGGGGGGGGGGGGGGGGGGGGGGGGGGTGGGGGGGGGGGGGGGGGGGGGGGGGGGGGGGGGGGGGGGGTGGGGGGGGGGGGGGGGGGGGGGAAAGGGGGAGAGAGAGAGAGAGGATAATTTGTGATAATGCAAGGGAGGAGATATTTTACTTTGTTGCCAACAGATCATTGCGGATTTTTATTTTGATGCATCAAGTGGATGAAAAAAAAAATGACTTTTGAAGAATTGTTAATGATGGGTGTTTGTTCCTAAATGAGTCACGAAGGGGTTCCACACACAGGGCCTGAGTAAAGTAAGCTAGATTTGAACAAATCAATTCTTGGGATAGTGACACATGGCTTTTCAGTATTTCTGAATGATTCTTGGAACTTGTCCCTATTAAGGATGAAGTGAAAAGTTCCTGTCATATCTTAAACATCACATGATGCCTTTGTTTAATCTTAGTCTTTGGTGTAGGGGAAGAATATTTTAACTGAGTATAATCCACTTTATAAGGTAGTCTTCTTCAGAAGAACCAGTTTAAGAGCACAACTTTATACAGACTTATAATGGTTTCATAGCGTTTGCCACTAGCATAATCCCACATGGTTGTAGCAAATCTATTGAGGAAGGATTGTATATAAGCTGAAAGAATAGTTTTCTTGAATGAAAGTCAGAAAATGTTTGATATAGCAGTTGGTATACCTCTTTTGAGACATGATATTTGCACATGATGGGATATGTTATGGTACCAGCGGAGATTTTCATCAATTTGTACCCCTAGAACTTTGTGGTGAGAGGCCTTGTTCTAATTGTTTCCTTTCAATATGAATAGGTAGAAACTTTATGAGATAGATTTCTGTTGCTTTTGTCGGGTATGATAAAGCATGCATTTGTTTATTTGGGGGTGTATAGGACATGTGATTTAGTTCAGTTCATTTGACCAAGAACATCAGTGCAATTCTGCCAATTTCTTTTGCCAAGAGATTAGATGTCAGTATGGCTTGTATGTATGGTGTTTCGTCAGCAAAAAGTTCGCATTTAGATTGATATGGAGAGGAAAGGTCATTTATGTATAATGAAAGGGAGAATTGGTCCTAAGATGTATTCCCTGTGGTCCTCCATAATGAATGGGTTTTAGGTGGATGTGGACGTACTATTGAAACACATTGTTGCCTGTTTGTAAGATAAGAAGCAAGAAGTTCAAGAGTATTTGTAGAAGATTATATAAAGTTCTAGCTTGTTAATAGAAGTCTTCGTCAATTGTATCAATGCTTTTTTTGAAATCTACAATAATACTCCACAAAATTTATTGTCATTAATGTTTGAAGCCAATTGTCTACAAGACTAGTGTAATGCCGTATGTCACGAGTGATTTTTTTCTAAATCCAGACTGATTTGGGTGAAGTAAGTTGTTAAATATCTATATTATGGACTAATGTGCTTATTTCATATTTTTTTTCAAGGGTTTTTGAAAGGTAAGATAAAAAAGATTGGCCTAGAAATTTTGAGGATCAGAAGTGTCTCCAACTTGTGGATCCGGAATCACCTTAGCCAGTTTTGAAGGCGTTGGGAAATAGTTTCTTTATGAAGACAAAGTTATAATATGTTGCAGAGTGCTGTAATAACTTAAGCTGAGAGTTTCAGTATTCTGCCATCTATTCCATCAATTCCACGCGTACTTGATTGTTTGAGGTGAGTCAGGTAAATTGTAGACCTCAGAAACAGATATGAATGGTATGTGGATTTTTGATGAATACGCTTTTCCTTGGCAGAAATTGTTTTAGTTCATTGAGATCATTGTGGACTTCATTTATCATTGTTAATTTTGTTTGAAAGAAATATTTAATGAAGTGATTGTTTTAGTTTTTCACAGAAATAACTTAATTACGCTAGATTTGAAGACAATTGATTATTTGATATTTGATTGATTGCACTTCCATACAGTCTTTGAATTTTTGTTTTGGATGAAAGTAATCTTGGAAATTATTTCCTTTCTCCGTCGCCGTTTTTGTGAGTTTGTGGCATTTCTTAATTTTTTTGCCTCCTCATAAATATTTATGTTCTTTTAAGAAATCTTTCTAAGATAGCATGCTGCTTCTAGTTCCTTTGTAAACCAAGGTGGTTTGCAAGGGCCTTGTTTGTCCTTAAGTTATTAAGTGTGGCATGTTTGTTATAGATTTCAATAAAACTTTTATCCGAACTCAATGGCCAGTCCGGATCATAATATGAATGTTCCGAGAGCATGGAACTGCTTAACTCAGAAGAAAAAGCAGCTCAATAATTTTGCAAAATACGATAGTTTAAGTTTTATGCCAGGTTTAGGAATTTTTGTTCCTTTTTTTTGACCATGTGGTACAGACTGGTAGTGGTCGCCCTACCGTTTGTACAGGACACAAGTTTCATGATGTCTTTAGGGTATATACATAGAATGATCAATGATTTGTGTTAGAATTGAATGTGACTCTTGTGGGGAAGTTACTAATTGGTGATAAGATTTGAATGAGTTAATAACTTGGGTCCATTGGTTGTTTATTTTGCTAGTCAATATTAAAATCACCTAGTCAGATAATTTCCTAAATTCTAATTACTAACGTTCACATGGAGTCCAAACTTGTCCTATCCCAATATTTCTTTCTGTTGGATTTCTGTAGCAACCCAAATTATATAGGCGCTGCAACTTTATATCTACCTTTCGATCCAGATGGATTCTACTTCATAACGTTCAAGATGGAAAAGACGTTAGAACGTTACAGACTCACCAATATAAATTAAGAGACCTGTTTCCTTTGGCTTTGCGATCTTTTCGCATGATTTTATATCCTGAATGGAAATGTCCAGTGTTGGTTATGTGTTCTGTAATCTTGGACACGGAAGACCTATTATATGATATGGTTTTGCCATGGTTTGTGATGAGTCTTGGTTATACCTCCGATTTATTGACTGCATGGTTTTATATTTATGGCAAATTCGTAGCACATCCTTGGAGGGCCATGAAATGTGTCTTGAATAACATCTATTAAAGGTTAGTTTTTGAAGAAAGTAATAATGAGTACAAGAATGGTGAAGATAAGGAAGAAAAGAGAGACAATGAATAATAATAAATAAGGAGGGGGGGAGTGAATACTTGATAGGGGAATAGTGGTGGAAGGGGTGAAGAAAGGAGTAAAATCAATTACCACTCATGTAGCACACAATGTGTATATAACTCTCAGTCCGACAGTAGTCTGACGAAAAAAAAAATCTACAGTGGCGTGTTGGTGTACCGAGAGAAAGGAGATAAAAAAAAAGACAAAAAAGAGAAGACAAAAAAAAAAACCCCAACAACAACAACAACAACAACAACAACAGAGCAACAAATCACCCTCAAACAAGCGAGGCGAGACAATCAGTAAAGCACCTGCAAATAAAAGATGCCAAATAGGAATAATAAGCACAACTACAATCCAGCACAAGTTCCTGGAAATATATTTTAAAATGAGAATTAAAATAATAATAAAAAAGTAAGGACAAATAAAAAAAAAAGAAAAGAAAAGAGAAAGGAAAGTGATGAGCACAATCAGCACTGTTCCTGAAAGCTTGGTCCTGGTACAGGAGATTGTCACTGGTTTGTCCTGTCACTGTTTGCTTCACACTGCAGCACTGGGTGGGCGTGTCTCGAGCACAGAATACAGATTTATGATATAAAATTAAACTGTCTGCTTCACACTGCAGCACTGGGTGAGCGTGTCTCGAGCACAGAATAGAGATTTATGATATAAAATTAAACTGTCACCAAATTGACATTTCAGATTTATGATATAAAATTAAACTGTCACCAAATTGACATTTCATTGACATTGACACTTCCCAGTCCGGAGAGAGAGAGAGAGAAGAGAGAGAGAGAGAGAGAGAGAGAGAGAGAGAGAGAGAGAAGAAGAGAGGGGGGGAGAAGAGAGAGAGAGGGGGGGGGAGAGAGATAGAAGAGCGAGAGAGAGAGAGCGATAGAGAGAGAGAGAGAGGGGGAGATGAGAGAGAGAGCGAGAGAAGAGAGAGAGAAGGTAGAGAGAGAGCGCGAGAAGGAAGATACAAGAGAGAGAGAGAGAGAGAGAGAGAGAAGAGAGAGAGAGAGAGAGAGAGAGAGAGTAGAGAGAGAGAGAGAGAGAGAGCAAGAGAGAGAGAGAGAGAGGGGAGGGGGGAAGAGAGATGAGAGCGAGAGAGAGAGAGAGCGAGAGAGCGAGCGAGAGAGAGTGCGAAGAGAGAGATGTTATTTACCCTTTGCTGACCCCCCCCCCCCCCCCCCCCCAAAACGTTGCACACTGATGTGCCCATGCCAGGCCTGGAAGTGTGAGGGAAAGCTGCAGGTCGGCCTGCTCCTGTCACTGACCCTTCCTGAATCACAGGGCCATCCTGCTCAGCCTTTTGCAGCTGTTGTTTTCTTCTTGGTTAAACAAAAATCTCATCTGTCATTCTGCCTTCTGAGAGGCGAGCATTCGGCTGTAAACATACTGGCGCTAACCTCTGATGGCTATACTTGTCACACGTTTCTGATTGTCATAGATTGTCACCCTTTTTTTTATAGTATTGTTACTTATTATCACACACTACTGTGAAGTGCCATAAATTGTTGCCATTATCGCTTACGTTTATTGTCATAAATATTTCTGTTTTTTATCGCCACACAATTGAACTCATCTTTCATCGCTATTTTTCGGTGATGCTTTCTGCAGCTTGCTGTGTCTGTCGCCTTGGTTTTGCTGGCTGTCCGAAGCTGTTTCTCTCCATCATAGCACGTCTGTCTATCTATCTATCTGTCTGTCTGTCTGTCTGTCTGTCTGTCTGTCTGTCTATCTATCTGTCTGTCTGTCTGCTGTCTGGCCTGTCTATCTATCTCGTCTGTCTGCTGTCTGTCTATCTATCTGTTGTCTGTCTGTTCTGTCTGTCTATCTGTCTGTCCTGTCTGTCTAATCTATCTGTCTGTCTGTCTGTCTGTCTGTCTCTCTCTCTCATCTCTCTCTTCCCTCTCTCTCTCTCTCTCTCTCTCTCCCTGTGCGTGACTCTAGTAAATATATTCTTAAATGCAGAGCACACCATTTTTATATCAACACACATGAAAACCGACAAAAACTATGCAATGACATAGATAATCACAAAAAGAAATCTCGGTGGAAGACAGCCAGAAGTAAAAGAAGGTACTGGCTTACTCTATGGGAGAAAAGTTCGCTACTTCAACCATGCCGGCTCTTAGGTCAACCAGGGAGACAGTCGTCTTGGCCAGGAGATGGTCTGGCAGTGGCAGCCCGCCTGGTGAGTTGACGTGAACGTGAATGAATGAGTGAAGTGACCGTGAAGTGGACGTGAAGTTGACGTAAGTGATAAGTGACGTGAAGTGACGGAAGTGAAGTGAAGGTGACGTGAAGTGACGTGAAGTGAAGTGACGTGAAGTGACGTGACGTGAAGTGAAGTGAAGTGGAGTGACGTGAAGTGACGTGAAGTGACGTGAAGTGACGTGACGTGAAGTGAAGTGACGTGAAGTGACGTGAAGTGACGTGAAGTGCAGGGCTGGTGTCCCTGCAGGCAGCGTGGAGAACCAGGGAGAAGTTCTGACCTCCATTGAGCCTGTCCACTTTATGACAATAACCAGTTTAACCCCTAACAACCCTACAGCAAAGCACCTTCCAGGCACACAAACACATACACACACATACACACACATTAACACACATACACACATCACATACACCCACATATACACACGATACCCACATACACACACAAACACCATCTGAAAATAAAAAGTTTGAACTTTGGACACACACATACACACACATACACACAACACATACACACACACAATACACACCACGAATAATAATAATAATAATAAAAATTAATAATAATAAATGGAACTTATATAGCGCTATATCTTTCAAAGACCAATCAAAGTGCGCATGCATTTCGCCTAACCTTACACATCATACAAACCAACGACAAACAATCAATAGTTTCAAAAAAACATTACCAAACATGGCACTGCAGACCAAATCCATATAAACAAAATTGCCAATAGCCAAATGTTTTTCAAATGCACACACACACAAACACACACACACCACACACACACACACACCACGCACACACACACACACACACACACACAAACACACCACACACAGGTCATACACCCTAGCAGGTGATTAGGACATAGGTTAGTGAAGGGTGGGATAGTTTCTGAAATGAAACAGGAGGGGGGAAATCTTAGGTTTGAAAATAACATAATGTCTTGAAGGCTAGGATTTAAAAGAGTCATAACATGGGATTCTGGCAAAGAGAGAGAGGGAGCTCATCCAGGTCGATGGACCCGACATAGAGAAAGAGCGGTCGGCCAACAGTGAAATCGTTTGAATCTAGTATTTCGTACGGCACAAGGTATCTGCAGCAAGCCGGAGGAACGTAAGGAGTGTACAGTTTAAGACTCCCACAGAGGCATGAGGTGCTAGTTTTGTGGAGACATTTTGCAACAGAGGGGCACTGGAATCTTATATTCCACTCATCCTGCGCACAGGCAGCCAGCGGAGAGATCGCAAGCGGGGGGTAATGTGTTCCGATATTTTCTTTCTGAGAACTAGTCGAGCTGCGGAGTTTTGTACACACATACACACACACACACATACACACACACATATACACACATACACACAACTTTCCAAAAAGAGCACATTCTATTCGCTCTGTAACCACAGCTAGAACCTATACTTCTCAATTATTTGATCAAGCAGATATAAATCCCACAAAAATAGCTAAATCGAAGATTCACTCCTCGCCTTGTCCCCATGGGAAATCTTAAGAGACCTAATTTTGACGTAAATTATTCTCTTTAAACGAAAAAAGGTAATAAAATATTCATAGCGCATCAGTAAAAGAAATATACAACTACATAATCCAAACAATTAAAAATCTCACAGATTGGTTTCCCTTTTGAACAATAAAGAGGCGGGTGCAGGCGTTGTCATACCATCTTTGAAAATAGAGAGATCATTTTATGTAGGAAAAAATCGATCTAGATTTTACAGCTGAATTGTCTGCTATTTGATTGCTTTATAATATCTTTTAGATTTTCCTAAAGACATAATTTCAAATACGTTTATGTGTTGAATTCCAGCAACTTATACTTGCCCTGAGAAACTCCAGTTCAAAAGTGAGACAAGACTTCATAATTTAGATTAAGTCATCTAATTCATTTCTGATGATACGAGCACTGGTGTTACCTTTTGCTGATAACCCTCGTACTGTGGTATTTACTTATGAAAAAGTTGACAGAATAGCAAAATGTGGAGCTGAGCATATCGATGGTCTTGCAGCATAAGTGTTCCTCTATCCATCCATGAGGGCTATAGCATGTTACAAAATGCATGTGTAACATTTTAAAAGAAACTACAAAAAGTACCGGTTATTCCTGGAGTGATTGAGTAGCCCTTGTATTATCTTTTGATAAGATCCAATATCGAAATTTACATAATATGAAAGTGTTGTATCTCTTATAAACAGATTTTCAGCTCAAAGCTTTTAGAACAAATTTTTTAAAAAGCAACATGTATCTGTTGGTGAAAATCTTGCCAATGATCACATTTCTTTTACGATGCAGAGATCTGAAAAACAATCTTACCTGCCTTCCCCCAAGTCCGTAGCTTGACACAAGTTCTTAAAGACATACCATTAATGAAAGAAATTGTATTGTCAATAAGCCATCCTCCTATTTTCAACTCCTCTGATATAAGGATAGCTTTTCAAGTTATAGAAATGGGAAAGTTGTATTTTTGCTGTTTATGTTTATAGGGTTGGTTTTTTTTGTTGTTGTGTCTTTGTTTTTTTTTGTTTTGTTTGTTTTTTTCTCTCCCGAATTCTTGTTTATGCTTTTTTCATAATATTGTTTTTTATTGCAATTGATTAGTATGTGCATACCCCTCCCCCCTACACAACACACAAGCACGAGCGGCGTGCGCACACACACACACGCCACGAGCACACACGCACGCAAACACACATACACACACTTTCCTGTCTGATATCACTATTTAGTGGGAAGGATGTTAAACTGAAGACTTACTACAACTACACACAACACCCACATGCACACATCACACATACACACACATACCACACACACATACACACACATACACACACCACATACACAACATACACTACATACACACACACATACCCCCACATATACACACATACACACATATAACACACAAACACACACTACACACAAACACACACATACACACATACACACACATACACACAATACACACATACACACACATACACACACATACACACACATACACACACATACACACACACATAAACACACATTACACTCACATACACACACATACATACATACACACACATACACATACACACACACATACACACACACTATATACACCACATACAATACACACACATACACACATATCACACACCTATTCACATACACACACATACACACACACACATACACACACAACAAACACACATTCACACATACCACACACATACACACAACACCAACACATAACACACATATACACACACATACACACACCACAACACACACGCACACACACACATATACACACACACATACACACACATACAAACACACACAAATTATTCTTGTTTTCCTTATCAATGAGTATATTATGTGGTGAAGGGGATATGGGTGAGGATGTGTATGTGTATGTGTATGTAAGTGTTTAAATGACACATCAGTTTCCTCTGTTTATATCCATTTGGCTGTTGTTGTTGTTATTGTTGGTAGTGGTGGGGGTGGGGTTTCTGGTTTTTTGCTTTTTGTTTATTTTGGTTTAGGGTGGTTTCTTGGGGAGGGGGAGGGGATATTTAGGACTCTTTTTCCTCGTCATTTGTTAGTATCTATTTGTTCTAAATTTGTCTTGGCGTTATTCTTGTCCCTATGTTAGTTATTTGTCGCTAGTTGTTGTTGTGTATGTATAATATTTGTGGATTATTTTGATTGTTTTTTTCCTGTTGTGGTTGTTTCTTGTTGGTTCATCTTTTTTTTGTTTTATTCAGTATTTGTTTGTACGGGGGGGGGGGTGGTTAAGGTAATGGGTGTGCGGGGGGGGGGGGGGGGGGGGGGGTAGGGAAAGCAGTTGGTGTTGTGGTTTTAATTTTATTCTGTTTTGTCCTCTTGTTTGTTTTGGTGGTTTTTCTTTGTTGCTTGTTTGTTTGTATTATGACGATATTTTTTTTCAAATTTTTGATTTATTTGAATTGTATGGGTCTAAAATTTTTTCTGGGTTTTTTGTTTTGTTTATTAATTCCACATATGCATATGTTTATTGTTTTTCTTGTTTTGATTTGTATAATTTACCATAGATTATGTTTTTTATATTCTATGTTCTCGCATATAAAATTATCTTTTTTTTCTCGCGTTTTTTTTCCTTTTAATGATGGCTTTGATGAAAAAAACAAAGCACTGCATATTCAATGTACCATCTGAAAATAAAAAGATTGACTTTGAAAGTTTTACTTGACACACACCACATACACACACACACGCACACACACACATACACAAAAACAATACACACAACATACACACACATACACACACTTTACACACACACATAACACACATACATACACACACATACACACACATCACAGAACATACAACACACACATACACACACACACATACACACACACATACACACATACACACACATACACACACATACACATACAGGCACATACACACATACACACATACACACACACATACACACACATACACACACATCACACACTCATATACACACCAACACACCACACACACAACACATACACACCATACACACACACCAATAACACCCACACACACACACACACACATACACACACACACATTACACAAACACACCACACCACACACACACACACACACACACAACACACCACACACACCCACACACAACGCATGACCCAACAGAGAACATGTCCGCAAGGCATGATGCAGGCCGTGGACATCAACATCAGCGCTTTGCACCACTACTACTTCTGCTGCTGCTGCTGCTGCTGCTGCTACTACTACTGCACTACTACTACTGCTAACTACCTACTTCTACTGCTACTACTGCCTGCTACTACTACTTCTACTACTACTATCTACTACTGCTACTACTACTTCTACTACTACTACTACTGCTGCTACTACTTCTACTACTACTACTACTACAACTACT
>CM054137.1:657724-662724 GCA_028751875.1 Rapana venosa | reverse complement strand
TCCCATGTGGATCAAACAACCTCACCCCTTCTACCTGGCAAATCAGTGATACGTGTTTTTCCAAGAGATTTAAAGGTCCTTTACGTTATCACTGTATATAACACGCCAAAACACTGGGACATTGCTTTGTCAGGGAATAGAATGATAAACGATGGATAAAGAGAGTGTGAAAATCTGAAAGACATTGTAACTGACTCCACTGTGAAAGTGCTGATGTCTTGCTTTTAGGGAGGCTCTGATTTCAGTTCATTAACTTTTTTGTCAGGAAATGGTGACAACATCTTGTTAACTGCTCCTTTGGTGTGACGAAAACGCTTCTTCCCTCCCCACCCTCCTCCATTTTCTTTCTTTGCACCAAATCAGTCGCGAGACGAGGAAAGCATGTCAGTCACCTGAGTGACATGTTCCAACTTATCATCCCAAGGATCCAGTCCTGAAAAGCATGCAGGTCCAACTACCAGTGAGAATGACCACGTCTACAATGGAGGAGTACAAGAGAGTTCTCCAAGTGGAATGAAAGTTCCACCTTCTACTGCCACAGTTGGGACAGCATACAAAACAAATAACCAAAACCAACACCTAAAGCAGTGAAGCTGGCAAAACGCCACCGTAGGCAACACTTGGACCATCAGAACATATGGCATAAGTCTTTACAGAAAAAGCTACTAAGTATTGAAACTAACCTTGACTTAAATGCATATCAGTCATTTAGAACATGAAGCTGACGTTTCGTCACGACTATAGGATTTAAAGTTTCATTAAAAATGAACTCAAAGTTCATGTTGACCCACAATTAGAACAACTTGACAAAATACTCTTGTCAATGACTTTAAATCAGTTACTTTGATACAGACATAAAACTGAACAACTTGATCAAGGAAAAACCCATCATTGAGATCTGCAATGGGTACAGTGTTTCTTGAAAACAAACAAATGAAGCGAAATTGGCCCAAGAAAAATTGGCAATCCAATGTAACATTAACACTGACTGTTCATGCAAATGACTTCCTGCTGAGAAAGAAAAAGGAATACATGATACTAATGACTGTCTTTTTACAACCATCAACATTCACACACCAAGCTCAAGGTAAGGTTTCAGACCAGTCCCAATACCTCACAGACTGTAGCTGGTGAAGACTGTGAAAAAGGCAACTTAGTTCCTAAGTCCTTACCTCAGACGGCTGATGGCGAGACTACTGAACAGTAGACATGATCCACCTGACAACCGTTTTTTTCCAATGTTCTTTCTAGCTCAGGTGATGGATGAACACATCTCTTTGACATACAATACAAATACCCTAATCCTAAGAAAGAAACCAATGTCCAATCAAAAGTAGGACACTCGTTCACGAAAGCACACAACAACTGCAGAACCCCAAACAAAGCATGAACAACACTGAATAAATTGACCATTCCCCTCTGAACTGTTCAATCTGTACTTAATTGGTGACTCATTATTAACACATAGACCCGAAAAAGACAGAAAGCCCTACTGACTTTTGTTGTTCAAAAATATGCATACCTGGCTTGACTCTTTCCTAACACCACTAACTGGTTGCGTACCCTTACAAAACATGGACAGGTAAAGACTGTCATCGGCATGTTGGTGTTAATGAACTTCCCAGGTGACCTGTTTTCAACTGATGACTGGAATAATCTTATCACTTTTGTGCAAACAGTGCTTTACCTTTAGCCTCTATTGCTGTCAGCTCTATTTCTCCCTGGCCGTGGCAGGCACCAGCTAAATAACTCAATAACCCCTTCCAACAGAAACCTTTATAACTGGCCTGTACTCAATTGCAGTAGACAGATTACAATCATAAAGTCTTTGTCCACAGACAATGGTGCTCCACGACAGGCCCTGTACAAGGAATTTTTTTGCTGTCGCACCCTAGTATTAGTGGGAACAGCTCGCTTGGCTTTGAATTCAAGAAGTTCCTTCACAGTCCTCCTCCTCATTACTTTGTTGACCAAATTTGACAATGAAAACCCTTTCATAGACCAACAATATACCCATCATAGTCGTCCTTCTTTAACATAAACATGAGAAATAGAGACAGGATCTAGCGTCCTGTCCTTAGACATGGAACCAAGAGTATCCAGCGGTCCCAGAAAGCTCGTGCACCTCACGAGGTTCAACCGCTGACTTCCCCCCATTGCCTGCACTAACAATAGGGTCCGGATGATAGGAATATCCTCAACAAGACACATGCATGAACAAAGGCCCCACAGAGGGTCGTGATGAATTTCCAAGGGATATGTCCATTCCCTTATCAAATCAGGAACATCCCCAGGCCAGTGGACACAACAGTTTCCCATTCCCCATTCCCGCATTGCCCCAGCGGACCCTCCTCCTCAGTTTCCTTACTCTTGTGCATGGCCCCTGAGGGGTCCAAATCCCAGGTTCTGGGTCCTAACCACTACCTTCCTAATGGATTTCAAAGTGTTGGTCTTTACCCAGAGGCAGACCAGCTTCCCCCCTTTTTTCCCCCCACGAAAAAGTTACGCTGGACCAGGCTTCATCACCCACCACAGGGCTGTGGCTCTGACGCGCGAGCAGGCTCCCTACGGGTCCCCCTCTGCCAGTGGACTCAACAGATGACCAACTTGCACCACAGGTGGTGTCCTCAACCAGACCAACGACTGGCTGTGTATTCGTAAAGCAAACAGAGAATAAATTCATGATAAAGAAATATATTTGGATATTTGTTCTTGCTTACATTTTAAAATTGTTTTCTTGACTTGTGGTATCCTCATGTCTATGAGTTATGTCAGCAGCATGAGTTTACAGGCTGGGGACTACGTTGATGTTTCAGAAACAGGAGGATTTATTGGATGTGCATCAGTTTGATGTTCTTGGTAGATTGATTCTTCCTCTAGATGTGCATCATTTTGATGTTCTTGGTAGATTGATTCTTCCTCTAGATTGTTTTCTTCATGCGTGGAGATTGAACGTTTTCTGTGTGCAGTATTGTAAATCTAAAATTACATTTATCAAATCAGCTCCTATTTTGTTTGAGCTATCTGTTTGATCGGTTTTCTCTTGTTTATATATCTTTGTTTTATATATAAAGTAGAATTCCTATTTTGTTTTGTGTGTGCCTGAAGAAAAATTTTCTGCTACTTGGTGTTCTGTCTATACTGAGAGGATTTCGTCTAATATTACATTGCATTTTGGTTTTCAATTTATTAGATCAATTTATTCTTTAAAAAAAAAAAAAAATCTCAAAAATGGCAAAACAATTTCAAACTCATAAATGGTTTAAAAACACTTTGGAAATTAAAGTTGGTAATTTGAAATATATGTCCATTTGTTAATAAAGTAACTGATATATTTTCTGTTCTCTCGAATTCAAATATTTGTTTTTCATGCTTTTTTGTTTTTGCAGAATCAAGCCTATCAGATGTTGTTTTTCAGACAATGTTGTTCTACTCCAGGTTCTACATCATTAGAAAAGATGCAAAGCAAGTTAGAAACAGTTTTGATAGCATATTTTACACTATTCAGTCAATTTTAACAAATGGATCAATTGAAAAATATGGTATTGAAAGTATCTGGTAGAAATTAATATAAAAGGAATTAAATCATTTTTGATTTGTTTTGTGTATAAAATCCAGAAGAACGTGATAGTTGTTTGAACGTTTTTGAGGCTATGATGGATGATGTTTCTAACCAATCAACAGGAACTTCTTTTGTTAGGTGACTTTAACATTGATTTATTTAAACCTCAAAGATAACTGGAAGAGTGTGTTTGAGTCATATAATTTAACACAAAGATAATTAAAACACCGACAGAAAAACCACATAGCTCTAAACATTGATTGAACATATTTAAACGTATCAAATCCTACTACTATAATTAGAAACATCTAGTTCCAGAGTTTGGAACTAAGTAGATCATTTTCCAATATGTCCTGACATGGTTCCCTCGAAAAAGGTGCTAAGAATACCTAGATGTAGCCACTATAAAATTTCCTACCGAAGTTATAAGAACATTTAATCTGATGAATTTCTGTCCGATTTTATGTAAAGCCAATTTCTCAAATGTCTATCAGTATTCCGAACCCAATGAAGCTCTTTCAGCTTGGGATCATACCTTTCTTCTGTTTTTGACAAACATGCACCACTTAGAAGTAAACGAGTAAAACTAGAAAGACAACCCTCCATGGTTTAATGCAGAAATCAAGTCACCATTTCAGTACGCGACAAGCTTCTAGAACAACAGGCAAAGATGCAGAATTTAAGAAACAAGAAATAAGAATAACAGCCATGAAAAGAGTACTTCAGAAACAATATATTTAGTGATCTCATCTCATCAAGAAAAGCTACAAAATCTGTTTGGAAAGGCAATAATCAATTAGCTGCAAACCATTAACATATATTCCCCTTTCTACAAACTGTCTGTCTCCTGAAATATCAAAAAAGCATTTTGCTTCTGTGGGAGAAAAAGTGATTCATTCAATAATACAAAGTTAAACGATTTATCTGAGAGTAGAAAATTTTGTTGCTCTAAAAATGTACAATCTAGGTTTTAAGTTAAATTTTCATTACTGTTCATGAGGTGTACAAAGAATTGTGTTCTTTAAAACAATCAAAATGCACGAGCTTAGATGATCTTGACAGTAAAATTATTGAAGGTCTCGGCACCTATAATATCTGAGCACATACCTATATCTATAATCTTTTCCATAGAAAACTGTTGTTTTCCTTGTGCTTTTATAAAGATGCAAGTTATGCGCCCTCTTCAAATCTGGTGATTTCCCCAAAAATCCATCAAACTACAGGACCGATATCAATCCTTTCTTCATTGTCTAAGCCTCTTGAAAAACCATCTGAAGAGTTAACCTTCCAGTTGTTTTTTATTAACCAATGAACTCTTTCATCCAAATCAAAGTGGATTTCGGAAAAACCCACTCTTGTCATACTCTTTAACTAATCTAATAGAACAGTGCATGAAAATATTAACAACGATCTCTTATCTGGTTGCTGTATTTGTTGA
>CM054137.1:630224-652724 GCA_028751875.1 Rapana venosa | reverse complement strand
ACGGATGAACTCACACAGCCGCTGTCAGGCGCCACTGCTTGAAGCTACAACGCAGCAAGAAACAACAAGGAACACTTGAGGAAGACATCCGGTCAGGATGTTGAATAGACTGCAGGCGGTGTCAGGGATCAAAAATACCCCCTACTCTTTTTACCCCCCCCCCCCTCCTCCACCTCTTTTACTGCTCGTCAGCTGCTTCTAGATTCTCAGAAGATCAGTTACACAATCAATGGTTGAAAAACACAAACACCTCACAGAGAGACAGAGACAGAGCGAGAGAGAGAGAGAGAGAGAGAGTTCACTTTGCACATGATAAACTGCCTGTACGATGATGTATTTGAGGTGATTGATGCATTTAGCTGGAGTCTATAGTCCAGATGATGTATTTGAGGTGATTGATGCATTTTGCTGGAGTCTATAGTCCAGATGATGTATTTGAGGTGATTGATGCATTTTGCTGGAGTCCAGAGGATGTATTTGAGGTGATTGATGCATTTTGCTGGAGTCTATAATCCAGATGATGTATTTGAGGTGATTGATGCATTTTTATGGAGTCCAGAGGTTTTATTTGAGGTGACTGATGCATTTTGCTGGAGTCTATAGTCCAGTCATGCTGAAAGTGATCCTGAACAGGCTGAAACCACAGGCAGAAGAGATCATCGCCGAAGAGCAGGCCGGTTTCCGCCCAAATAGAAGCACCACAGAACAGATATTCAACCTGAGGGTTCTGTGTGAGAAATACAGCCAGCATCAACAAGACATCTTCCATGTCTTCATTGATTTTAAGAAGTCCTTCGATAGAGTATGGCATGACGCTCTGTGGGCCACCATGAACAAATTCAACATGGGCCAGAAGCTGATTCACACCATCAAGGAGCTCTACTCAAAGGCCACCAGTGCAGAACTCGTACAGGACACGGTAGAGGAATGGTTCCGTACCTCAGTTGGGGTCCGACAGGGATGTCTGCTGTCGCCCACACTGTTTAACATTTTCCTCGAACGCATCATGACTGACGCCTTGGAAGACCACACAGGCACAGTCAGCATTGGAGGGCGAACAATCACCAACCTCAGGTTTGCCGATGACATTGACGGTCTGGCAGGAAATGAAGAGGAACTGGTCAACCTAGTGAAGCAACTGGACGAAATATCCTCACGATACAGCATGGAAATCAGCGCCGAGAAAACCAAGCTCATGTCAAACAGTGCCCAACCAATCACCACCAAGATCACTCTCAGCGGAAAAGAACTGGAGACAGTTGACCATTTCAAGTACCTTGGAGCCATCATAAGTGAGGAAGGATCGAAGACCGAAATCCTAGCAAGAGCGGCACAAACAGCAGCAGCAATGGCAAGACTGAAGACCATATGGAGAGACAGAAACATCCCTCTCGGAACCAAGGTAAAGTTACTAAACGCGCTAGTCACCTCAATCATGCTTTACGCATGTGAGGCATGGACACTGAACGCAGACCTACAAAGGAGGATCCAAGCAGTAGAAATGAGATGCCTCAGAAGGCTCCTTGGCATCTCTTACAAGGACCATGTCACCAACAATGAAGTCCGCAGAAAGATCACTCAACAAGTGCGGGACTATGAAGACCTACTGACCACGGCGAAAAAGAGGGAACTCAGATGGTATGGGCACGTAACACGCTCAGAAGGACTTGCAAAGACCATCCTGCAAGAACAGTCCAGGGGAAGAGAAGACGGGGCAGACAGAGGAGAAAGTAGGCCGACAACATCCGTGATTGGACAGGGAAAGACTTCAGTGTCACCCAGGCACTCGCCCACGACCGCGCTAAGTGGAGCCAGCTGGTCCACCGTTCGTCCACCATGCAGCGCCCCTATGACCCTGGCGGGTTACGGGACCAGTGAACAGTGAACAGTGAATAGTCCAGATGATGTATTTGAAGTGATTGATGCATTTTGCTGGAGTCTATAGCCCAGATGATGTATTTGAGTTGACTGATGCATTTTGCTGAGTCTATAGTCCAGATGATGTATTTGAGGTGACTGATGCACTTTGCTGGAGTCTTTAGTCCAGATGATGTATTTGAGGTGACTGATGCATTTTGCTGGAGTCTATAGTCTAGATGATGTATTTGAGGTGACTGATGCATTTTGCTGGAGTCTATAGTCCAGATGATGTATTTGAGGTGACTGATGCATTTTGCTGGAGTCTATAGTCCAGATGATGTATTTGAGGTGACTGATGCATTTTGCTGGAGTCTATAGTCCAGATGATGTATATGAGGTGATTGATGCATTTTGCTGGAGTCTATAGTCCAGATGATGTATTTGAGGTGATTGATGCATTTTGCTGGACTCTACCTTGGGACAATCTTAGCAAATACAATATTATGGCTTTAGAAGTCGGCTGATTTATAATGACAAAAGAAGACGTCGTGGTAGTAGTAGTAGCAGCAGCAGCAGCAGCAGCAGCAGCAGCAGCAGCAGCAGCAGCAGCAGTAGCAGCAGCAGCAGCAGCAGCAGCAGCAGCAGAAGTAGTAGTAGTAGCAGCAGCAGTTGTAGTAGTAGTAGTAGTAGCAGCAGCAGCAGCAGCAGCAGCAGCAGCAGCAGCAGCAGAAGTAGTAGTAGTAGCAGCAGCAGTTGTAGTAGTAGTAGTAGTAGCAGCAGCAGCAGCAGCAGCAGCAGCAGCAGCAGCAGCAGCAGCAGTAGTAGTAGTAGTAGTAGTAGTAGTAGTAGTAGTAGTAGTAGTAGTAGTAGTACTAGTCATAATGAAAAGAAGATAAAATGGAAGGAAGAGGAAGAGAAAGGAAGAAGAAAGAAGAAATAAAATCTACAAAATGAATTTGATAGATTTGACTTATCTATCTGGTTTGTTGGTTGGCTGGTTGACTGGTTGGATGGTTGACTAGTTGAATGGCTGGTTGAATGGTTGGCTGGTTGGCTGGTTGACTGGTTGGCTGGTTGACTAGTTGACTAGTTGAATGGTTGGATGGTTGGTTGGATGGTTGACTGGTTGGTTGGTTGGCTGGTTGGATGGCTGGTTGGATGGTTGACTGGTTGGATGGTTTGTGCTCTTTTTGGTGTTGATGGTGATGGTGATGGAGGAGGGATGATTATCTGGCTGACACCGGCATCACAGCAGGCAGCAGGCAGTGTGATGCTGGGTTACTTCCCGCTGTGCCGCTGTGGCTGTGCCAGGATGACTGTGTGATGAAATGACTGATCCTGACTCTCTCTCTCTCTTCATACTGTCCATGTCAAGTGGACCTCTTACCACAACAACCACCCACATCCTCACAATAATTACATACTGATTACGCTGATATAAGGATATACCATAACTACAACTATCTACAACTACAACTACTCAACAACCATCATCCATCAACATAATAAAGCATATAAATCATAATACTTTAGTACAAGGGGAGGAAGAAACAACCAACATCATCTTTATTACAGGGAAGAAGCAGTACTGTCAATAGCAAACTACATATAGTTTAATTTATGTCCCAGATTCATAAGAACAGAAAGCTATGCATGGTATTTAAAATGACATAATGGCACAATGATTTACTCACTCACACACACACACACACCACACACACACACACACACACACACACACACACACACACACACACACACACAGGTGCACGCGACGTCATCACTAGGCTAGGGGAAACAGAAGCCTTAGATTGAAGTAACATTCTATAACAGAACAGAAGAGGAATTTATCCGCTGAGAGAGAGACAATGACAAATGACAATGACAAATTCTTTTATTTCGAGGATAATGAATAAGCACCCATGTGCTTTTTTACATCCAGTCCCCGCCCTTATGGATATATATGATAGTAAAATAAAATAAAGCCCATAGAAATACACTCACATAGTATACGGAAAAATATCAATACAAAAATCCCCACAAAAATCACCAGAAGAGAGAGAGAGAGAGAGAGAGAGAGAGAGAGAGAGAGAGAGAGAGAGAGAGAGAGAGAGAGAGAGAGAGAACTCGGAACTCGGAACATTTAATGTACCAGGCCATATGCCTATGACATGAGATTCAGAACATCTTGAAGCAAAACAAACTAAAGCAAAACACTTCACATTAAATTTGTCAACAATTTCAAGGTTGCATGTAAAGATCAGTCTAATGTGCACTCTCTCTCTCTCCCTCTCTCTCTCCCTCGCGCACAACATACTCCACACACCGCTGCACACACACGCTCGCACACAACAAAACTCTCACACCTAAATTTAACACAAACACATATGCATGCACACACCCATACCACACCCCTTACAAATGCAAATAAGCTAATTCTCATTAATATACAAATGGCAAAAAAAAATGAAAATCAAGATCTTCCACTTTTCAAAACAATAAACATGTTGGTTGTTTAAAAATCTGTATGGTTTTTCTGTTTCTTTCGCCTCTTTGAAAAGCTTCAAAATACCAGCAAGGCTTTACCATTTTTTTCATGGCCATCAGAAGGTCACTGCAAACCCAAAGGTCGTGAAAAAATTTACGGGGGAAAGTATTTTTCCCAAAAATTTCACAATAACGGGGACACATCAAAAAAAAAGTGAACTTCCTTTAAAGAGCATCTTTACAAATGGACAAAATAAATTTTCTACTGACTGACAACATGTCGATACCTATGATTTTTAATGGTGAGCCCCCTAATCAAAAAAACGTAACAACTGTTTTTTTACGCATAATTCTTCCCCTCAAACCCGGGCTTTGGTAACCGGGAAAAATTTAAAAAGGATGAAAAAAAGGGAAAATCGTTCCCCCGAGTTTCACTATTCCGTCCTGATGAAAAAAAATCTATAAGTCTCTGCTAAATTCACGCAAAAAGACATTAAATATGTCCCCCTTGGTTTTCCACACATGACCAAACCCCATAACGAAAACAATGTGAAACATATTTTGGGACCCAATTACTTTTGGTTGCAATGAAGGTTTACAATTTTTTGTAAGTTTTTTAGCGGAAATCTGGTTTTCCCGGCATTGTCACATCTTCACCCAAATTTTTATACATCAGTGTGAGTATACATAGAGTGGATATCCCCCTCTCTGCAAAAATTTAAAGCATTGGGTTTCTGAACTGAATTGAGCAACCTTTCAACGCAAATGTAAAACACGTTCAATAGTTTTGGGGTCTGCCTTTGGGGCCCCCAAACTTCGAGCCAAGTCAACTTTGGCAAATTTGGCAGTAAAACAACTTGAAAAAAATAGGGGGACGCCCCCAACTGTCCTAACTTTTTTCAAAATACAAAACATTGCTTTTCCTGCTCTAAGAGCCATTCATCAAATGCAATGAAAAGTTAGCCGGGAAAAGAAACTCCAAAATATTTGGAACAATTGACTATCCCAATTTTGTTTTCCATATAGCCATTTTTCTTTGATAATGTATCCACCTTTCCTAATACTTAACCTTTTGACGAAAAATTCACACGAGGCCCAAATGTTGCGTACCTTTTAAAATTTTCAATTGTTGCAAAGACCTATTAGAATGGATGCAGAAGAACGTCATCAGCAAATAACAAGAAAAAATTTCAGAAACCCCCTTTGAGGACGCCAATCCATTTTTCCCTGAAGCTTGAAGTCAGGGCCACTCATTTATTAGAAAAGAAAACAAAATTGGGTCATACTTCCCCTTTTTTTACCCCAAAAGGGGAGAAAAACAATCTGTTAAATCTCTACCAACCCTTACTCTTGCTTTAACGACCTATACAACTTTTAATGGTTTATACTCCTCCCTTTTTATACCGTTTTTTCTAAAACAGCCCAGAGGTGGTGTCTTCTCAAAATCAAAAAGCTTTCAAAAAATCGTAAATGCTAATAAGTTACGTGTTTGGAAAAGCTGCCTCTGTACCAAAGCAAAAAAGAAAAAATATGTATCAATAGATGTGTTTCGACGAAAACCTGCTTGAGATTCGTTTTAAACTTTTTTTCCCTCTCCCCCATGGGTAAAAACTTTTGTTAAAGGGTTAGCTATATTTTTTACTCACACATTCAAAAAAGAATTCCTCTGTTTTTAAAGGAAAATTTAAAATCTCCTTCTTAGTAGGTTGTATTACGACTTACCTTTCATCTGGATATTTTCCTTTCAAAGAGCTGATTGAAATATTTACAAGGAATGAAAAATAATGAAGGGAAAATACTTAAAAAAACCTTTAATTTAAGCCATCGGTCCAGGCCCCCTTGTTACTTTTAATACTTTTAGAGCATCAAACCTCATTTTCGTTTGCTGCAATCAAGATACTAATATATCAGTGTTGCTGTCATAAGGTCCGGTTCTTTTTCTTTTTTCACCAATACAGGGACCATAGAGCTTGAAAAAAAACAGTCCTTGAAATGGTTTAACCAACAGTCAAGGTAATATCACTTTGTCTTTTGCTTTCTAGTCAATTTTTAAACTTCTCCAAAATTTGGATCTTTGAACTTGAATGTTGTATTAAGAACTTGTTCTTGATGTTTGTTTTTTTTTCCCCAAAGCAAAATTTTTACTTTTTTTTCCCTTTTTTTCTGTGTAATATTTTCTGCTTCACGCCTTGTAAAGGGGTGTTTTAACACTTTGTTTTTCCTTAAAGCTTGCCACAAAGGCGTCGCTTTTCTCTGCTTCACCACAAAGACTGTTTGATTTATCCCCAATTTGTGCGTTTTTTTTTTTTCATACAAAAACCCTGCTATATCCTTGCCAGGCCCGTGGTCGATGGTTTAGGCGGTCAACTCGTGATCCAGAGGTCCGGTTCGATCCCCGTGGGTGGGTGTTGTGTCCTTGGGAAAGACACTTTACCCTTTTTTTCCTCCTCCCCCCGGGTGAAAAAGGGGGTACCACCCTTTGCTGGGGAATTGGCGACGACTAGCTCTGTCACAGGGTGGTGAAAAACCATCAGTTCGTTTAAACGCTTAACGCTCAAAAAACCGGGATAAGCCCCGGCCTAGGGCCCTTTCTGGCTGAAAGAACATTTTTTTTTATGCATTGCTCATTAAATTTACCCAAGGTTTATTTATATCACTTTCTATTAACTCGTGTGTTCGCAACCACAGAACTTTTTCTGTAAAAAAACATAGAAAAATTCACAGCCTTATCCTCATCCCAAACGTTTTTAATTAATTACTTTTTGGGTTTTTCATCAGTCTTTGTATTCGACAATTTAAACCTTTAACTCGATAGCATATGTTTTGATTCAATTCTGGTGGACACAGAAAGCTGAGACCAAAGTCATGTGCTTCTAGAAAAAAGAAATAGTCAATAATACGGCCCCATTGTGACAATAAAAGAAAAGTCTCCTGACTCATCCCAGTAAAAAGCCATTATTATGCCCAAATTTAATTTTAATCACTATATTCGAAATACGTCCAAAACATTACTAACAAATCCTTAGAAACACGTGCAAAAAACTCCCCTCCTAAACTATCTTACAAAAAAATACCCTACCATTTTCCCCACCAGTCCTTGTTTGAAACCTCACATATTATAACAGGAAGATCACCAAAAAATTTCAAAAAGTAAAGCAAACATTGCTCAAGCAAGGAAACCATTATAAATATCGCTCTTTATAAACATACTTGATATGGGGGCAAAACATCCCAAGCAAAACCAGTCTTTTGCCCAAACCCTGAAACTTTTAATATTTTAACTAAAATACATTTCATATTCTGTTCCACCAAAAGTTTTTGGTTTTTAAATCTTTTTCTTTGAGCAAAGCTGACCCCCCAAAACCTTTGCAGGGGCTGCATTATTTTAATTTTGAAGGAGGTGAAATATAATAAAATATTCTGGAAAAGAAAACTAGGGAAATTTTTTGAAAAAGTCTCACAAAGAAATATGAAATCAAAATTAAAAGATAGATTAACACAAGGTCTAAAAGAATAAGTCTTCGGTTGTTGCAACAAAAGGGAAAGGGATTTTTAAATCATAGTATCATGGGGGTGGCCCCGGGCCCCAGGTGACAACATTAGATCTGGGGGTCTGTGTTTTTTAGGGGGTACTTTTTAAAAGTTTCTGTTAACTTGTTTGTCTCATTTACTTACTGCGTGTTTTGGGGCCCGCACAGGGTGCAGTCAGTTCATTTTAACAGAAAAACAACTGAGACAGAAAGTCTTGGTTGTGCTTTCCCGACACTTTATCAGGCCCCTCCCGTCACCCTTTGTCGCCCGTTGGAAAAATGGCACTGTCACCTGCTTTTCTTTTGACACAATCTCTGCTTGACAAAGGTCACTTTCAGGGTCGAACTTGCATCGCTGAGTCTCCGTAAAAACCTTGTTTGTTTGAGGCTGAAACAGATCCTGACTGGCACCACCCCAGGGAGGAAAAGAGTTGCACGCCCCGCACTGTCTCCTTGGTGAAACAGGGGGGTGCTGGCTGGAGCCCCTGGTGTCAGTCATGCCTCTGCGCGTTGCACTGTGAAAACCCCTTCAGGGGGCCCGGATTTTACAGCTGATCCTGGGGGTGGTTTTGGGGGCCGGACTTCTGTTGCCCGGGAGCGCTCCCCCCTTGCGTGACTCGGTCTTTTTTCCATTTCTTCCCTGCAGTCGTACTGCATCAAGGGAGCTGCTCCTGACTGTTGGTGGCCCCGTGGCCCTGTTGGCACCCTGGGGGATGAGGGGTACTCCCTCTGCTGGAGAGGGGGGGGTGGGGACGTGAATCTGCTTTGCTTCTCTTCACTGCTGTCTGTTCTGCACCGTGCTCTCTTTATGCGTCTGTTCGCACCCGGCTCTCTTCTGGGGGGACGTCTGACAGGGTCGGGGGTTTGTGTTTTTTTGGAACCCCCGACCCCGGGGGTCTTTTTTTCTGTAAGGAAGCCCCTTAAAAAATAGGGATCTTGCCTGGTTCTTCAGCTCCAGGACCTTTTTTCTGCGATGGTCAGCTCACCGCACCCCACGCCCAGTTCACGAGCCATCTTCCCTCTCATTTCCCCGTTTCCCAAGAAAATAGCTTGTCGGCCCTGTGTGGGAAACACACAAGAGAACACGGGTCGACTGTGGGTTTTTTTTTCTTTTCCGAACGGAGGGATATTCTATGTCAGCAGTTTCCCCAAACCTTCTTCTAGAATTTGTTCAAAGTTTGACAAATTTTCTTCTGCACTCGCTGTCTTCTTTTGGACCTTATACACATTGAAGAAACGCAGGGTTTTGTTTTTGGAATGCGCCCCAATTTGTCCACTTTTTCACCAAATTGTTTGCGTTCAAAAAAAAATCTTGCGATCACCAAGTTCCCGCTTCTTGCTCCAAATTGTCCATTTTCTTTAGGCATTCTCGTCAGCCTTCAACCGGGTTGTCCTGCCAAGGGTTTCATTGCGCCCCTGACAACCAAGTCTCTGGGGAGACACTTGGTTCTGGCTCATCCCTGCAGGGGCTTTCTTTGTCTGCCAAGTAGTCAAGAGCCCCCCAAAATGGTCCACCATGTTTTTGCATCCATCGCAAACCCAGCTTTAAGGGAACAAAGGGAGTAGATGGAACTGGGGGGAGAAAGGGGGGGGGGAACAGGGAAAGGTGCAGCATATGGGGTAGATTTTGAAACAAAATGGTACAAATTGGACGAAGGGGGAAACTGTTTGTTCCACTTGGGGAATCATTTTTTTTTTCTCTTCCAGGGCCAGGGTTTGATTCAAAGTCTCCACATTGCAGCAAAAATCCCAAAATGAAAATAATAGCAAGACAGAAAGATTTTCAGTCACACCCAAGTTTTCTTCACGTAAAGAAACAAAGACTGTACCAAGAAAGGATATGCTTCTTTCCTGAAGAATGAGCTGTTGCCCAACATCTGTAACCAGGGGGGTTTAGGAAACGACTCATTTAAGATTGGGGCATCGCTGGCACGTATCACAAAGGTGTAATAATTTTCACACACTTTCCCCTTTAAGTCACTGGACCCCTAACCTATCGCAGGGAGAGAAACATGAACAGGCGAACCAAAGCCAGTGGCCAGCACATTTCACCTTTCCCTTTTCTGTGTTTGCTGAATGGCCACTACTCTTCCTCGCATGAAAAAGAAAACGCCCCTAAAATTTCCACATGCACCCCGAAGGGTAAATTGATACTGGCATATCAGTGCCCCTCATGAAGAAAGTTTTACCAAAATTGCAGTGATGTACTTTATTAATGCTACTAATTACAAAATTAACAGCCCCAAAAGAAAAATCAGCTTCCAGTTTCTTTAGAACACTCACCCCCCCAAAAGAGAGAGAGAGAGAGAGAGTAAACAAGAAACAAAACAAAACAGAAAAAAACCCGAAACAACCGAAAAATAGCAAAGAAACCCAAAAGCAAAACAAAAAAGGCAAAAACAACAAAGACAAGAGGGAGGGGACAACCCAATAACCCCCCCTCCAAAAAAAAAGAAAACCAAAACCAAAACAGAACCAAAGAAAGCAAAACCTCCATAAAAAAGGTAACAAAACCCCGTAAAAAGTATCATTTTGGGGGTAACAGAAGAAACTCAAAATTCTTGTGCTTTTTGAAAGCAACCAATATAAACTCCACAAAACAAAAATTTTTATAAGCAATTTGCATCCCCCTGACACTACGAACCAAAAACACACACACACATCCAAAATGTACACTCACGCACGCACTCCCCACCCACCACATACACACACCACACACCACACACTCACACACCCAAAACCCCAAAACACACTACCACACTCACACACCACGCACTCACATCATTCATAAAAAGCCAAAAAACAAATCTTTATGAATATATATATAGTTAAAAAAGGGTATCTCACGTTGGAATTAGCCATACATAATTTTGGACGCTCAAAACAAAATATCAAAATAAACATTCCTAAATCCAAAAAATTTTGAATAAAACATTCAAACCGGATACTAATTGAAACACGACAATTTAATCTATAACAAAAAAAAAAAAGGAGAGGGGAAAAGTTAGAGAAAGAGAGAGAGAAGAGAGAGAGAGAGAGATAGAGGGGGAGAAAAGAAGAGAGAGAAAAGAGAGAAGAGAGAGAGAGAGAGAAGAGAGAAGAGAGGAGAGAGAGAGAGAGAGAGAGAGAAGGGGGCACAATACACTTGAATCCATATTATGATATTGCATACAGTTTTCAATTCATCAACACTATCACCATTGCACTCACGTGATTTTTAAAAATTACATTTAAGATCGTCCTAGAGTCATTATAAAAATTTGGGTAGTGGAAAAAACTTTGTAGAAGTCATTTTCAAAAACACAAAAGCGATATACAAATAAAACATTCACACTCCACAGAAAAGAGAGAGAAGAGAGAAGAGAAAGAGAGAGAGAGAGGAAGGGGGGGGGGAGGTAATTTTATATAATGTAGGGGAAAATAAATTTTTTTTGTTTCCAAAAAGATCAAGTTGGATTTTTATTTTTGATTATCAAGTGGGGAAAAAATGACTTTTGAAGATTGTTTAAAGATTGGGGTTGTCTAAATGAGCAGAAGGGGGTTCAACAAACCCCAGGGCCCGGTAAAGTAAAACTAATTTTAAAAATCTATTCTTTGGGGTTGGGGCCTCGGCTTTCAGTATTTTTGGAAAGATTCATTTTGGGAAAAGTTTCTGTCATTATCTTAAAAAACCATGAGGGCCCTTTTTTAAATCTTTGCTTTTGGTGAGGGGAAAAATTTTAAATATATAATCCCTTTAGTAAGGTATTTTTCTTTAGAAGAACCAGTTTAAGAGACGTTTTTTTACAGACTTAAAAAGATTCATAGTGTTTGCACTAGCAAAACCCCCAAGGGTTTAAGCAAATCTATTAAAATGTATACAAGCTTTAAAAATAGTTTTCTTTAATGAAAGTCAAGAAAATGTTTGATTTTTTGTCAATTGGTATTCTTTGAGACATTATTTGCACAATGGGATATGTGTGATACCAGCGAGATTTCACATTTTTTTTCTCCTGAACTTTTTGGTGAAGGCTGTTCTATTGTTCCCTTTTCAATATGGATTGGAGAACGTTTATGAAATAGATTTTGCCGCTTTTATCTGGTAGTGATAAGCATGCATTTTGTTTTTTTGGGGTGTATAGACATGTTGTTTAGTTCATTCCATTTGAAAAGATCATCAGTGCTATTTTGCAATGTCTTTGCAAGAGAGTTAATGTCAGTATGGCTTGTATGTATGGTTGGGGTTCATCAGCAAAAAGTTCACATTTGATTTGATATGGAGAGGAAGGTCAATTATGTATAATGAAAAGAGAATTGGTCCTAAGATGGATCCCTGTGGTACTCCATAATGAATGGGTTTTAGTGTGGATGTGGACGTAGCTATTGAAACACACTGTTGCCTGTTTGTAAGATAAGAAGCAAGAAGTACTAGAGTATTTGTAGAGAGATTATATAAGTCTAGCTTTTTAATGAGAAGTCTGCGGTCAATTGTATCAAATGCTTTTTTGAAATCTACAAATAATACTCCACAAAATTTATTGTCATTAATGTTTGACAGTCAACTGTCTACAAGACTAGTCAATGCCGTATGGCACGAGTGATTTTTTTCTAAATCCCGACTGATTTGGGTGAAGTAAGTTGTTAATATCTATATGATGGACTATGTGTTTATTCATATGTTTTTCCAAGGGTTTTGAAAGGTAAGATATAATAGAGATTGGCCTATAGTTTGAGGGATCGGAAGTGTTTCCAGACTTGTGGATTGGAATCACCTTAGCAGTTTTGAAGGCGTTGGGGAAATAGTTCTTATGAAGACAAAGGTTATAGATATGTGTCAGAGTGTCTGTAATAAGATTTATCTGCCTATGCGCCTGTCGGCAGCACTGTGTGGGGCTCTGTGTTTGAGTGCTGGATGTGTGTGTTTTTCTGCTTCCTTTCAGAAATTTTTACATCTTCTTGTTATGTTTTACCTGAGTTATTTTTGGTTTAAACTTCTTCCTTGTTATTATTACTTTTTGGAGAATATCGATTTATAATTTTCATCTTTGTTTGGAATGTTTAAAAAATTTCGATTTGATTATGAATTTGTTTACCCGACTGTGTGGTCTTTTTTGACCCATTTTAATCTGATGCTGCCGTTCAAAAAATTGCCCTGATTCACGAATGACAAACCCCACATCAATAAGTCTAGTGTGTGTTGTTCCGCTACCATGGCATTGAGAGCCGCAGACATTAGAGCTATGCTGCACCTGAAATTTGTCAAAACCAATACACGCTTGCTCTGAGAGTAAGAGCGTAAACACACTTAGGCATTCTTCACTGCAAAACAGGACAGGGAAACTCGGGCAGGCCGACGTCATCGCCCAGTGGTGGGTTCCCTCTCCCGTGTCTCCCCCCTCACCCTCTGACGTTCACTTCGGTTACCCTGACAAACGCTTCTTCTCCATGCTGCCGTCTCACCGCCCCTTCAGTGTTCACTGTTCTGTTGTTTGTGACTCTGATAATGTTTTTTGTTCTGATTGATGATGATGTATATCCATGATGTGTTTCAAACAAGAATTCCCCTGATTTAGCACAGTTCTTTCACCTCTTCTACTCCTGATTCACCATCCAAAACTTGTCTGTTCTTCCGCTAACCGCATCTTCCACCATCGCCTTCGTCCTTTCCTCCTGATGCTTGTCCAAACTCACCACTTTCTCTTCAACCTCTCCACCTCCTTCAGATCTCCTTCAAGTTTGTTTGTTCAATGTGCCAGTCTGTATGTCTAAATGGAAAAGCCGATCATCTCTAATTTCATCTCTGAAAAAAAACATTGGACTTAACCTTCCTCACGGAACTTGGCTTAAACCACATGGGCCATGAACAAAAATTTATAAACTGCGACTCCTCCTGGATATAAAACTATTTCTTTCCCCCGACTCTCTCGAGGGAGGGTGGGATTGCCATCATTCTCAAAGACACATTGGAACCGTCTCTTCTTTCAGTCACAACCTTCAATTTCTCATGGATTTTTGAAGTTTGTGAAATCATCCTCAACCTACCTGGCCACTCTATTACTTCTGCTGCCTTTACCGCACCTCCCAGCCGTAAAAACAAACTAAACATCTCTTTTCACATGAATTCCAGTCATCCTCGACCACTACAGTTCTTCTCCCACTAAACTTATAATTCTTGTGACTTCAACAATCCATTTCGACAACCAGGCTTCTCCAGATGTCAAACGTCTTTTCTTTCTCTGTCCAACCATTCTCTCTCTCAACTGGTAACGAAGCAACGCAAGATCTGGTCATATTTTGACTGGCTGATTACTAATGCTTCAATTTAATCTTGTCACATTGTTTCTGTCACCCGACAAACCTGCATTCTATCATTCCGCCATTCTTTTACATCTTAATATCCACAAAACCTGTCAGAAAGAAGTAATTGTTTATCGGAGCAATCTTCAAGGCCTTAGACATTCATACCTACTCTTCACAGCTTCCGAACGTTTTTTCACAAACCTCGGCCACTTGACCTCTCTGATCCACTATAACACTATTCTCGCCAACTGCTTGATGAGCATGCACCTCATAATGACCATCTCCTCCCTGACAGACCCTGTGGCCTATGGTATACCAAGACATCTTGATAGCGAGCGCAAACGCCGGCAACTAAGATCGGCCAGTGGCGGAAGTCAAAAACCGAAATCAACAAACAGCTTTTCCGAAAACAAAAAAAGCAAAGTAAAACTCTTTATCCATTCAGCAAAGACAGACTACTACATTCCCAAGTTCTCTGTGCTACTCCATAAATTCTCTTTTTTCCCTCACTCAAATCTCCTTGGAATCTGCAAAAAAAACAACTCCTCTGCCTAGAACACCACCGCCTGTTGAACTTCCATCCATATTTTCTGCCTTCTTTGTCAGACAAAGTTCGAAACGTACGCTCCAGACGGATCAGACTCAATTCCAGCCTGCGCCCCTCCTGATCCCCAGTTCACTGGCCAATCCTCTCTTTTCCATGCCATCCACAAGTGAAAAAGAATCATGGACAATTCTGAAGGAAATGACTATAAAATCTGCCGACCTTGATCCCATACTGCTCCCTGTTTTCTCACTAGGCCTTCCACAAACCTTGTACCTATTATCACTAAATAGTAAAAATCAATCTTGTGTCAGGAATTTTACAATCAGCTCTTAAAACAGCAATAGTCACACCTCTACTGAAAAAGAACGGACCTTCGATTCCCAAACATTCTGAAGAATTATTGGCCTGTTCAAACTTACCCTTTGTCTCTAAAGTACTAGAAAAAGTCGTTCTCAAACACCTCAACAGTCACCTTCATTCCAATGATCTCCTTCCCACTTTTCAATCTGCCTATCGCCCCAACCACAGCACCGAAACCACCCTGATCCACACTTTAGATACACTTCTACTTGCTTCTGATGCAGGAAAAATCTCCCTCCTCACTCTTCTTGACTTATCTGCAGCCTTTGATACCATAGATCACTCAATTCTTCTTTCTCGCCTCCAAAATACGTTTGGTATTAACGGCACAGCCCTCACCTGGTTTACTTCATACCTCACAGACAGGTTCCAGAAAGTTATTGTAAACAAAATTCAATCAAAACCTATCAAAATGGAATGTGGAGTCCCGCAGGGATCAGTCCTGGGCCCTGTTCGCTTTACTCTCTACACTGCTCCACTCTCACATGCCGATGATACTCAGCTTCAGTGCAGTGATACTGTTGAAAACTTGCCTTCCCTCCTGACAAATATGTCCTACTGCCTTCAAGACATTCAAAACTGGATGACTCAGAACAAGTTACAACTTAATGCCGATAAAACCGAAGCCATGCTCATAGGGACCCAACATAAACTTTCCTCTATCGCAAAAACATAAATGGGAATTCGGCAATCGTCATTTCCCTTTGTCCAACTCTGGGGAATTATTTAGGAGTAGTTTTTGCCCAAAACACTCTCTATAAAAAAATTTCATCACCCAGACCTGCCAGTCTTGTACATCAATTACGGGCATAAGCGCGATTCGCAAGTATCTGTCCACTGATGCAACTTCCAGCTTGTCACATCTCTCATTCTTTCACGTTTAGACTACTGTAATTCTTTTTTGGCTGGCCTACCAGCATCATCTATCCACTCTCTTCAACGCATACAAAATCTTGCAGCTCGACGGTCCTAAGAAAGAAAAAAATCTGGACACATCACTCCTCTTCTGCGATCTCTTCAACTGGCTCCCTGTCTTACAAAGATGGAGTAAAAAAATTATTAGCCTCTGTTTAAAAATGTCTCCACAAATCTGCCCCCTCTTATCTCTGTAATGTCTTCATTTTTACACTCCATCCCGTTCCTTCGTTCCCCGCAGATACTTTGTGCTTTCGAAAAACCCAGATTCAAACAAACCCACTGTTGGGTCGCTCCTTCTTTGTTTCTGGTCCATCACCTGGAATGACCTCCCTCTTTCACTTCGCCAAAAACCCTTCACTTGATTCCTTCAAATCCAGCCTCAAAACACACTTATTTCCTACCTGAGACTTTCCCCCAAATATCTGTCCTAATTTTCAACAGCATCTTTCAACCCTTTTAGTGTTGTTCGAGTGTGTGTGTGTGTGTGTGTGTGTTGTGTGTGTGTGTGTGTGTGTTTGCTTGCATGCGTGCATGCGTGCATACGTGCGCGCGCATGGTTTTTGAAATCTGTTGTTCATTATGTTTAAGGAGAGTTGCATGCCTGTAAATGATTGAGTGCAAGCGCTTCGATTTGTTTGGTTTTTTACAAGATTCAGCGCTATATAAATTCCATATATTATTATAATAACTGGAGCTGAGAGTTTCAGTATTCTTCAATCTATTCCATCAAGACCACGCGTACTTGATTGTTTGAGGTGAGTCAGATAATTGTAGACCTCAGAAACAGATATGAATGGTATGTGGAGTTTTGATGGAATACGCTTTTCTTGGCAGTATTGTTTAGTTCATTGAGATAATTGGACTTCGAGTTATCATTGTTAATTATGTTAGAAGAAATATTAATTTAAGTGATTGTTTTTGTTTTTCCCGCAGAAATCTTTTTTAAATTTTGTTAGAAATTTGGGAAAACAATTCGTTTTTTGTTGAGATGCCCCTCCCGTCCACACATTCTTTTTGGGGTCTTTCCAAAGGCAGCGCTTGCTTTTGGGGGCTGGGTTGAAACCCCATCCCCTCAATGGTAAATGTTGGGGGGAGGGGTATGCCCAAAAAAAAGTAAATTTGCCACTGCTTTGGTTATGGGCCCATTTTCCCGGGGATGGTTTTTTGGTTCAATGGGAAGGCTTCCCTGGGGTGGTTGGGTGGGAAAAAACCTCAGTCTTCTTGGGGAATTTATTGTCAACCCAAAGTTGTCGCAAAAACATCAGAGAATTGTTTAACACTGGGCTTGGGATGTCGGGTTCAGGCAGCATTGAGGGAAAAATCTTTACAAAAAGGAATTTTGTTTTACGATATCTGAGATATCGTTGAGCCCTTGGTTTTTTTTCTTGAAGCCTTCCCGAGATTGGACCAACATACCCGTACCTGATGTGACACCAAATTTCCCAAAACTCTGAAGCAACTGCAGCATTGGCCCAAAACCCTGAGGGGGAAAAAAGGGTGGGGCAAAACCCCAGCCCTGCTTTTAACTCCCCTTTGGGGACTGGGAAGGGTTTTAGATGCCTCTTGTTTTCTTGTAAATTGGCCAGGGATACCCCTCATGAAAATGACGTAAAGATTGGGGAAGAATTTTCTTGGGCCCGTACTTCCCCCCATGTTTTCCCCTAACCCCCTTGCTAAAAAGTATTTGAAGGGCCCTTTGGGCAGATTTAACAAAGGTAGTAGAGGGGCAGTGTTTTGATCCCGACACTTTTTGGAGCTGCCCGGGGAGCAAAACCATTCGTCCCTGGCGATCTTTCCCGCCCAAACCCCATTGGGCTCTCTGGAAAAAAGGTCTTTCTCAGGGGACTATGAGCCGGTTCAGCAGTACTCTGGCCCGGACCCTTTCCGCAATGGCGCAAAGGGGTATTCCTCCCGGGGGTTGTCCAGGTTGGGTTTCCTTTTTTCCCTTTTATAGATGTAAATGAAGGTTTTTTTAAGTCCCTTTCAGAAGTGTCTCCCTGCCCCGCCCTACGACTTGGAAGAGCTCATTTAAGGGTTTTTTAGGGCAATGCTTTGCCACCCCCCTTTGTGGGTCTCCCGCTGGGGTTGAGTCTGGGGGCCCGGGGGGCTTTTAAAATGGGCAGCAGGGGGAAATTTCTTTCTGGACTCCTCAAAGGGGTTTGGGATGGCCCCTTCCTTTTTCGTCAAAATGGAACTTTTTTGGGGGGGCGGTTAATAGCTTATCGTTGATGGTGGAAGGGACGGCTTAGAAATTGTCAAAAAAGTTTAAAACCCCTTCCCAGGATTTGTCCCTTTTTCAATGATGAGGGTGAAAACCCCCTCTGCACTGAGGGGGAGGGGGTGTGATCTTGATTTGGTGGAACCTAGATCTCTTTGAGCCATTTATAGAATTTTTTCCCTGTCCCTTCCCCGTCACATATCCCCTTTGGGTCTCAAACTGCTTTTTAATTGCGAAACCAAAGGGGTCTTGCTCTGACCAGCTTTTTGGGTGGGTGGTGAAAGTTGTTCCCCCGGGGATCTTCTTTGCGGTTTTAAAGTTTTGGGGCTCAAGGTGGGCTTTATAAGCACATGTTGTCTTCCAATAACGTGGATCTCTTAAAATTTCATTTAAACCCGTTTCCCCCTCCCCCGGAATTTGGGCCGAAAGGGCCCCCCCCTAGCTTTGTTATACACGATCTCCGGAGTTCCCCATGCTGATTTCCCGTTTTGGCTATCCAGAAAAATGGGCTCAGGGGGTTCCTCCAGGCGGAGGGAGGAAAAGGGCCCCTTACGGTCGTTTTCATCTTGTTGACATTCGGTGTTTTTTGGTGCTTTTCCCCCGCCCTTTTGGCCCCTCCCTGGGCTGGACCCAACCCGAGTTGGGGGAATGAGGGGGTGGTTGTCCAGATTCTGCCCCCACACATGGGCCTTTTTTTGACACAAACCTGCCTGTCCCCCTTCCCGGTGATGACATAGCAAAAGATGCCAGTCCTAGAGCGGGGATGCATCCATGAGCCCTGTTAGTTAGGGAGGTTTTAAAAATCGTGTTTTTGATCAGTAAAGGGCATGTCCCCGCAATCTGGAGGAGCAGTAGGCCTTGCTGTTGAGTTCCCAAATCCATGCTTTCCAAAACACCCTTCCCCGCGGTACTGTTTAAAAGGGCCCAAATTTTGCATTGAAGTCCCCCAAAGGGTGATGGGCTTGTCTACGTTTGGGAAAAAGGCATAACAGAATTAAACTTTATAAAATTGGGCCTTAAATTCCTCGGATTTGTCATGGTTAAAAGCATAAGCACTGACAAGGGTAGGGAAAAATTTTTTCCCATGAATAAGGGGGTCTCATCGTCAAAAATTATTTTATTCTTTCCTTTTTTGGGGGTCCCCGCAGCTTGCCAAACCCGCGTGTTCTTTTCTGCAAAGCCAAAAAACCCCGCCCCCACGTTCTTTTCGGGGCCCCGCCCTCCAAAAAAAAAAGGGGAGCCTGTGGGCCCCGTTCGCATAGTTTCCCCCCCGCCTGCTAAACCCGGTCTCCCTAAGGGCAGCAATGTCGATGGTTTTTTGGGATTCGCTTTTCGATAAGGGGCGGGTTGTTCTGGGGGGCTTTTTTGCCCCTTTTCCGGGCGGAATTTTTGCACATTCCAAAAAAACAAAATTCAGACCTGTATCCTTTTTCTTTTCTCCCTTTTTTTTCCACCATGTTTTCCCACCGCATGAGCAGGGTCCCCCCCGCCGCGGAAACAAACCAGGGGATTGAGGGGCCCGGCAAAATTTAGGGCACCTTTTCCAGCCCCTTCCCCCCATGCTAAGGAGGGGAGCAGTGCTTCCGAAAAAGGGCGGGTAATTTGCTCAGACGACTGCCGAAACCCACCGCTGCCCCTTAGTAAAAGGGAGCCCCAAATAGCCTGAGCCGCCGTTTTGCAGGGGTAACTAGGGCTGCCAGGAACCCCCCACCTGTCGCTTCCGCCGCTTGCCTGTCGCCCCAGGGCTTTTGATGATTTGGGTGATGGATGAATGATGAGTTGGGGGGATGACTTTTTTTTTTTAAATGAAGAAGAGTTGGGGCGAGCGTCGGGCCCCACTCTCCGTCGGGGAGCCCGCCCCATGTCCGTGGGAAAAAATGGGCTCAAACGATGCTGATGGGGCCGGATGCAGTGGTTTGGGCCCAAATTTTTCTTTAGTGCCTCAACTTTCCCCGTGCGCTTCCCCAGCGCAGTGCTGTAAAGCCTTTTCTCCATTGAACCCTTTTTGGTAGTTTTAGAAACATTAATCATCTCGACTAACTACTTCCCAAATGGGTTCTACTACTGGTGCTACTTCTGCTGGGGTACAATATACTACTACTTTTAAATTGCTACAAAGCTGCTACTACTTTCTGTCCCAACTTCTACTACTACACTACTTTTCTTAAAATACATTGGCGTCGACGATGGATGACATTCTACCTTCCTGTTCTTGATGTAGTTTTTTTTTTCTTGGGGTATTGTTTCTTTTGTCTTTTTCCTTTTCTCTTTTTCCCTTTTCCCTTTTTTTTTCTTTCAAACATATTTCTCGTGTTTTGGTGTTAAAACTTTCTTTTCCCTTTTTGAGGGCTGGATGAAAAAGTCATTGTACTTTATCTACTGTCCTCTTTCAATAAAATTGTGTCTTTCGTATCACATGCGAAATTGCTGTGCATGCTTATGTCTAATCACACACACACAACACACACACACACACAACACACAACCACACAACACAAAAAACCAACACACACACACACACACATAATTATGTATTGACTACACTCACGACAATGACAATCAATTAACTTCACTTCACTTCAATGACTTTATCATCTCACAAACAGAAACATTTATGGGGGTGACAAGTCGAACATAAACAAGGGCAAAGAAAATATTGATCACAGAAAAACAACAGCACAGTGCACGACCATCACCTCGCAGACATCACAAGATAAAATAATAATAATAATAATAATAATAATAATAATAATAATAATAATAATAATAATAATAATAATAATAATAATAATGTATGGAATTTATATAGCGCTGAATCTTGTAAAGCAACAAATCAAAGCGCTCAAAAAGATACTACCTGTACCAATACCAGCACATTAGCATCTCCAGAAAAAGTGGGAATCAAGTGGTTACAAGCTATATCTGCATACAAAATGATAAACGGAAACATTTATCACAGTATAATAAAATAGTTTATTAAATTTCAATCAGACAACCACTTCAGAGAAATGTGAAACTGGGTAGTCAGCGCTGTTGTGAATGTAGAACTCAATGACTACTGGCACACAAGAATGGAGTGTTCTGTTTGTTTGGCTGTTGGGGCACTGAAATCAGCAAGCTGAAGGTAACAACTGAAATTCTGAAAACAAGCATGGGAGGGACCGGCCAAAATTACAGTTGATTTGTGTACAAGCTGCTGATTACAGAACGACTTGAGATCTCTTTGTTCTTCTCCAATTATTTTTGAGCAGATTCTTACAATTCTCTGCAGGTCATTCTTGTTTTTAACACTTAGGTTATTGTACCAACAAATGAACGCAAACTTAGAACACTCTCTATGTAAGACTTCCATTATCCTCCAAATAAAAGAATACAATAAAAAAAAATATGAAACTCTGCCACCTGTTTACATACCAGCCAGTTAACAGGCCGTGAGGAGCAATTTAAAAACATGACAACAGCAACAGTAATAACAACAACAGCAACAACAACAGCAGAAACAACAGCAACATCAACAGCAGCAACAACAGCAACAGTAACGACAACAACATAAATAAATTATGCACACAAACTGCCTCCATGTTGTTACACTAGCCACTGCAAAGGCCCTGAAGAATGACTTTGCCATGAATGGCACACCTCTTTGCCATGAATGGCACACCTCTTTGCCATGAATGGCACACTTCTTTGCCATGAATGGCACACCTCTTTGCCATGAATGGCACACCTCTTTGCCATGAATGGCACACCTCATTTCAAATGGGCCATCATCTTTCTCTGTTGGCTTTTCCCCTCTTCTGCTTTTATTTCTTTTCTTCTGATTTTCATTTCTTTTCTTCTGCTTTCATTTCATTTCTTCTGCTTTCATTTCTTTTCTTCTGCTTTCATTTTCTTCTGTTTTCATTTTTTCTGCTTCATTTTTTCTGTTTCATTTCTTTTCCCTTTTGCTTCATTTCTTCTGTTTTCATTTCTTTTCTTCTGCTTTCATTTTCTTCTGCTTTCATTTCTTCTGCTTTCATTTCTTCTGTTTTCATTTCTTTTCTTCTGCTTTCATTTCTTCTGTTTTCATTTCTTTTCTTCTGCTTTCATTTCTTCTGCTTTCATTTCTTTTCTTCTGCTTTCCATTTTCTTTTCTTCCTTTGCTTTCATTTCTTTTCTTTCTGTTTTCATTTCTTTTCTTCTGCTTTTTTTTCTTTTGCTTTCATTTCTTTTCTTTTGCTTCCCTTTCTTTGTTTTCATTTCATTTCTTTTGCTTTCAATTCTTCTGTTTCATTCATTTCTTCTGCTTTCATTTCTTTTCT
>CM054137.1:612047-629724 GCA_028751875.1 Rapana venosa | reverse complement strand
AAAAAGTATCACACAAAAGAAATTTAAAAATGGAGGCTTGGATTCCCGGGGAAGAAAATATTAGCACATTTTGGGAAACTGACAGGCGGGAAAAAACTCCAGACAACAAATCATAGGTGGCAGATATATTGAAAGTTACAATTTTCCACTGAAAAACAATATTTCAAAATAGGGACCAGAGATTTTTTTAATTTTTTTGTAAAAAAAATGCTTTTTAGACAACGTATTCTGTGCCAAAAATTTTATTTTACAAAGTTAACTCTATTTTTTCTTGCAAATGTTTAGCACAACCCTTTTTTTTTTTTCAATAACAAAGAATACAGACGGGAAACAAGTGTATTCTACTAAAACATGATTGATAAAGGCATTATTGCTAAAGCTTTTTTAAAAAATGGAACTATTCATAAACAGTTTAGATTTAAAAAATTATTGGAACATTGTTTTGTTACTTTCACGTTTTTAAAAGAAAACAAAAAATAATCAGAAACAAAGGTGCAACAAGACAAATTTCTTTTTACTCTGCCTTCCAGGAAAGCTGAACAGTGTTAAAAAAGGGAAAACCTTTTTTGAAGCTCATTGAAAATATCCCCAAAAAGTTGTTCACGGGTTTTGAAAAAACGGTTAAAAGATGGAAAATTTTTTTTTTTGAATGTTCAAAAAACTGAAGTTAAAAAAAGGGAAAAAGGGGTTTTCAAGTTTTGGGGAAACTTTACTGAAAAGTTTGAAAATTATAATTATAATTTTAAATAAAATAAATTAAAAAAATTTGTTTTTGGAATAAAATTGTTGAGGGCGGGCAATGAATAATAAAAATAAAAAATGGAGAATGGTTAAATTTTTGAATATAACAGATGTCGATATGCTGGATTGCAGAAATAAAAATATTGATGAAAATTTTTTTTTTTATTCCCAAAAATGGCCCCAAAAATACATTATCATTTAAAAATTGAATATAATAGACCTAATTTCAGATTCATCAACAATTAAGATAAGTTTAAAACTTATGAAAAAATATTTTTCTCGTAAGAACTTTAACATACAAGTTCATATTGATAATTCCATATCAACCTTTTGATAAGAGTCAAAAAACCCTTTTGGAAAAACAATGTTTCTTATGGGCCCAGTGGAGGCCTTTTTTGATGAAAAAAAATTTCCCAGTAAAAATGTCAAAACAAACCTACTTTTATCCTTTTCCCCTTTAGCCCCCTTTTTTTTTTTTGGGCCCCTCCCCCTGGGGCCCTCCTTTCCCTGTTCACCCCCCCCCCTTTTTTCCCTCCTTTCCCCCTTTTTCCCCCCCCTCACCCTCCTCTCTTTTCTCCCCCTTTCCCCCCCCCCCTTTCCTTTTCCCCTTTTATCTTTCCCCCCCACCCCCCTAAACCCCTTTTTGCAAACCCCCCCCTCCACAAACACCCCCCCTTTTTTTTAAAAAATTTTTTTTTTAAACTTTCCCCACCAAAACTAACTTAAAAAGTTTTAAAAAAACCTCCCCCTCCAAGATGGCACAAAATTTGCCACCTAAATATAAACCATCAGCAAAAAAACGAAAAACCCCCATCACAAAACCAAGGGCAAACCATTTCTATTCTGGGGTTTCCGAGCAAAACTTTTAGAGCACATAACCAACACTGACATTTCCATTCCCGGATAAAAATCGTGCGAAAAGATTCGCAAAAGCCCAAGAAACGGTATCTTAATCTATATTAGTGAGTGAACATTCAAAAGTCTTTTTCCATCTTGAAAGTTATGAATAGAAACCTCTGGACGAAAATAGCTTAAAAGGAGCACACCTTTAAATGGGGGGTTCTGCTACAGAAATCCAAAAAAAGAAAAAATTGGATAGATAATTTGCTCATGAGAAACCCGTAGTCCATTAGAACTAGGAATTTTTTTTTACGGGGATTTAAAATTTACCTAGCAAAAGTAAAAAAAACCAATGGGCCCAAATTATCACCATTCAATCTTCACCAATTATTACTTCACCCACAAAAGTCCATCAAATTTTAACACAATTATTGATCACATCATTTATCGACCCTAAAAAAAAAACATAGAAATTTTTTTGTCCCTGTATATAAATGTACGATCACTACCCATCTGTACCCCCATGGTCAAAAAAAGGAACAAAAATTCCTAAACCTAGCCAATAAAGCTATAACCTATCGTTATTTGCAAAATTTAATGAGCAGCTTTTCTTACTAGAGTTAAGCAGTTCCATCTCCTGAAACATCAATATTGCTGATCAGACCTGGCCATTTAGTTCTGGATAAAAGTTTTTACTGAAATCAAAACAAAAACAGCCCTATTAAAAACCATGAGGATCAAACATGTCTGCAAACCGCCATGGTTTACAAAGGAACTACAAGAAGCATGTATCTTAGAGATTTCTTAAAAGAATATTATGAGGAGGCCAAAAAATTAAGAAATGCCATAAACTCACAAAAACGGCGAGAGAAAAGGAAATATTTCCAAGATCTACTTTCATCCAAACAAAATTCAAAGACTGTATGGAAGGCAGTCAAATAACAAATAATCCATTGTCTTCTAAATCTAACATAATTAAAGATATTTATGCTGAAAAACTAAACAATCACTTCATTAATATTTCTTCTAATATAATTAACAATGATAACTCAAATTCCAATGATCTCAATGAACTAAAACAATACAGCCAAGAAAAGCGTATTCCATCAAAACTCAACATACCATTTATATCTGTTTCTGAGGTCTACAATTACCTGACTCACCTCAAACAATCAAGTACGCGTAGTCTTGATGGAATAGATGGCAGAATACTGAAACTCTCAGCTCCAGTTATTACAGACACTCTGACACATATCTATAACCTTTGTCTTCATAAGAACTATTTGCCCAACGCCTTCAAAACTGCTAAGGTAATTCTGATCCACAAGTCTGGAGACATTTCCGATCCCTCAAACTATAGGCCAATCTCTATTATATCTTACCTTTCAAAACCCTTGGAAAAACATATGAATAAACACATAGTCTATCATATAGATATTAACAACTTACTTCACCCAAATCAGTCGGGATTTAGAAAAAATCACTCGCGCCATACGGCATTGACTAGTCTTGTAGACAATTGGCTGTCAAACATTAATGACAATAAATTTTGTGGAGTATTATTTGTAGATTGCAAAAAGGCATTTTATACAATTGATGGCAGACTTCTCATTAAAAAGCTAGACTTATATAATCTCTCTACAAATACTCTAGAAATTCTTGCTTCTTATCTTACAAACAGGCAACAGTGTGTTTCAATAGCTACGTCCACATCCACACTAAAACCCATTCATTATGGAGTACCACAGGGATCCATCTTAGGACCAATTCTCTTTTCATTATACATAAATGACCTTCCTCTCCATATCAAATCCAAATGTGAACTTTTTGCTGATGACACAACCATACATACAAGCCATACTGACATTAACTCTCTTGCAAAGACATTGCAAAATAGCGCTGATGATCTTGTCAAATGGACTGAACTAAACCACATGTCTATACACCCTAAAAAAAACAAAATGCATGCTTATCACTACCAGACAAAGCGACAAAATCTATCTCATAAACTTTCTCCAATCCATATTGAACAAGCCTCTCACCACAAAGTTCTAGGAGTAACAATTGATGAAAATCTCAGCTGGTACCATCACATATCCCATCTGTGCAAATACATGTCTCAAAGAGTATACCAATTGACTATAATCAAATATTTTCTTGACTTTCATTCAAGAAAACTATTCTTTCAAGCTTATATACAATCTTCAATAGATTATGCTTCAACCCTGTGGGAATTCCTGGCAGTGCAACACTTTGAAAACCTTTATATAAGTCTGTAATAAATCGCGCTCTTAAACCTGGTTCCTTCTACAGACGACTACCTTACTAGAAAGTGGATTTTTTTTAAAAAAAAGTAAAGGTAAATGAGTCCCGTAAAAGAAGAGTGGATTATACTCAGTCTAACAATATTCTTCTCCCCTACCCCAAAGACGAAGATTTAACAAAGGCCTATGATGTTAAGATATTGACAACAGGAGGAACTTTTCACCCATCCGATAAAAGACTAAGTTCCCAATGAAATCATTCCAGAAATACTGAAAAACCATGTGTCCCAATCCCAAGATAATTTGGTTCAAATCTGAGCTTACTTTTTCTTCCAGGCCCCGTGCTGTGGAACCCCCTTCCCTGACTCATTTTAGACAATACCAATTATTAACATCCTTCAAAAGTCATTTTTCATCCACCTCAACTTGAATGCATCACAAAATAAAAATCCACACTTGGTCTGTTGGAAACAAAGTACAAATACCCTGTCTTACATTATAGCCAAATTATCCCCCTTCCGGGGGGGGTCGGGGGGGGGTTCTCTCCCCCCATGCCCCCCCCCCCCTCTGCTCTCGTCTCGTCTCTCAGGTCTCTCTCAGTCTTCTACTCTCTCTATCTCTCTCTCTCTATCTCGCTCTCTCTCTCAATCTCTATCTGTCTCTCTGTATAAAGTGTGAATGTTTAAACTTTAGATCGCTATGTGTTGTTTATTGTGAAAATTACGTTAGAAATGATTTGTTCCACTGATCCTCCTTCTTTAATAATGACTCTAGACGATCTTAACATGTACAATGTTAAATCACAGTGAGTGCTAATGGTGTAGAGTGTTCATGGAATTGAAAACTATAATGTCAATATCATATGGATTCAAATGTACGTGGCTCGCTCTTCATCACTCTCTCTCTCTCTCTCTCTCTCTCTCGTTCTCCTCCTCTCTCGTGACGAGGATCTCCCTCTCTCGTCTTCTCCCTCGACTCCTCTCTCTCTCTCTCTCTCTCTCACGGCTCGTCCTCGTCCCTTTATATTTGCTTATAGATTTAATTGTCGTGTTTACAATTTAGTATCCCTTGGAAGGCTTTTTTTCAGATTTAAATATTCAGTTTTTTCAGTTCTAGAAGCGTAAGTTTGACTGTATCTTGAGATTTAGTGAATTTTTTATTTCTTGCATCTTCTGTTTCTTGAGCGTGTCCAATTATGTATAGATAATTCCACATGCCAGAAGTTCCTTTTCTATGACTATACAGAGTATTCATACAGATTTGATGTTGCATTGATGCATGGTGTGAGGTGGGGCGCGCGCTCCGTGTGTGTGGGCCAAGTGTGTGTGGCGGGAGTGTGTGTTTGGTGTGTATTTGTGTATTAGTAGTAGTCTAGTTTCTTCATTTAACGTCCCTTCCACTAAATATGATATCAGAGCAGGAAAATGTGTGTAGGTATGTGTGTGTGAGCGCGTGCAGTGTGTGCGTGCGTGCGTGTGTGTGTGCGCACGCGCACGTGCATGTGTGCTGTGAGTGTGTCTAGGGGTGAGGTACGGCACATAATAATCAAATCGCTATACCAACAACTATTGATGAACAAACAAGCGTACAAGAATTCTGGAGAGAAAAAACACAAAAAACCAACAACAAAGTACAAAAACAACCAACAACCCAAAAACATCAAACAGACAAAATACCCAACTTTTCCAATTCATATAACTTGAGCTATCTTATATCATATCCTATATCCTTATATCCTTGAATGTAAGTGAGATGTGGTGTGTGCATGGGGGATGCAAATTGCATTGATAGCAATTACTTTGTTTTCATAGAGTTTAACTATGGCTGTTGCTGCTATCCATAAAAGAGCTAGCCAATACGAAAGTTTTGACGTTTCTTCCCGTTCTTGTTTAGCCAAATGGTAGGTGCGATCTATGTTTCTCCATTATAATTATAGAGCTTTTTGAGCTTTGATTGGCTCTGTTTTGGTTTGGAGTTTAGGGTTGTTGGTTTTTGAGGGTGACTATCTTCGGTTGTCCTCTCTCGCCCTTGTCTTGTTGTTTGCTGCTCGGTATTGTTTGCTCTTGGTTTCTTTGCTATTTTTTCGTTGTTTCTGTTGTTTCTTGAGTTTGCTTTCTTTCTGTACTTGATTGACATCTCTCTCTTCTCTCTCTCTCGTCCCCTCCCGTTCCTCTCCCTCTCTGCAACTCATTCGGTCTCTCGTTCTATCTCTCTCTCTCTCACTCCTCTTTTTCGGGTGATTTTTAGGGGGATTTTGTGAGATTTTTTCCGTTTACGGTGTAAGGTGGTATTGCTTATGGTGAGGCTTTGTTTTATTTTATCACATCATATATATCCCTAAGTGGCGAGAGACTGGCGTATCTGAAAAAAAAAGCACATAGTGCTTACTTCATTATCCTCGAAATAAAAAATAGTCATTGATCATTGGCATTGGTCATTGTACATTCTCTCTCGCTCGTCGCTCCACTCTCTCTCTTCTCCTCTCTCTCTTTGTCTCTCTCTCTCTCATCAGTGTAGCTCCCGACCCGACTCTGCGTCTCTCCATCCGCTCCGTTACGTCTCGTTCTCGTCTCTTCTCGCTCTCTCAATCTCTCTCGCTCTCTCTCTTCAAGTTTTGGGGGGATACGTCCGTTGATACGTAATTTACCTTCAGAACTCCAAACAGTTACATTATCATGTACTTCACACGAGTAAAACACAGAACTTACTGTGTGCCAAGGAAATTGACTGCAAAAGATGAGATAAAAAGGAATTGAGTTTCTGAAAGACATTGTATACTAACTCTGTGTCAATGATGAGTGTGTGCTTTCAAAAAATGCTTTGATTTCCTTTACCTTTTACATATCTTTTCATGAACTGAACATGGTAACAATATTGTATAACTAGCTGCACTTTGTGTGGATGATGAAAAGTGATTTCTCCTATCTCCTTATCCCCCCCATCCAATAATTACTCTGTATAGCACCCCATCAGATTCGATATGGAGAGAAATAGTCAGCAATTACGCGGTGGTTTTTAAGCATTTCCAAATGATGTCCTCCTGCATTCCTGAGTCCCTAAAAAAGTAACGACCAATAACAACAGTGAGAATGAACATGCGACACAATGAAGGTGTACAAGTGGGTGCTCCAAATTGGAATGAAAGCCCTACTCCTACACCAGTGTACCAATACAGTTCCAAAGAAAACTCTTGAAAGCGCAACCCCCAAAAGCAGTGAGCTGGCAAAACGCTTAACCGTACACGAACACTGTGTTCCCGTTCAGAGCACATGCACCAGACATTTCGTCTGTATAACTGCAAAGTATTGAAACCATGCCCCCCCCCCTGATCTAATGCATACGAGAGGTTACTCTGAACACGAATTGACCTGTGTATAGACTAGAGGAGACTTAAGATGTTTCTATCAACAAATGAACACGAAACATCATTTTGACCATAAGACTGTAAGTCCTTTCATTCTCCTTGTCAGTGGCTGTTAAAAGAACATATTTTTCTGATAACAGACACAAAACTGCGAAAAAATTCTAACTGAAAGAACATACATTCACTGAAATCTGTTTTGGGCGACAGTTTCTTCGAAGCTAAAGCAAATACAGCAGAAATCATGCCCCCAATATAACTGTGAGCACATACAATGTGACATAACCACAGACAAAGTGCTGAAAAAGTACCCTCTAACTGAAACAGACCAAGGGGTGCATAACACTACAAGACTGTCCTGTGAGCGTACAAACCTACACTTCCATACCACAACGTAGGGGAAAGTATCATACGTTTGTATTCCTCACAAGGCCGAGTAGGTGGTAAAGACTGTAACAAACATTGACTAAGAGACCGATGACCAGACCACTGATCAACCTGGACGATTTACCAACTGAAAATACGTATATCCGCCACAATTACTTTCTCCCCCAAGTCTTAATGGATGTGAACAAATTTCTCGAACCATATAATACAAATACTGGTAGTCCTCTCCAAGGAAAAGAAAAAACGCAATGGTCTAATAGCATCTGCTTCCTCTGCAAGAATAGTACACAGCAGATGAATGCACCCAAGAACAAGCACATGGAGACAAAACATAAGCTAAAATGAGCTATTACCCTCTGACTGTTCATCTGTACTAATTGTTGACTCTATCATTAGATACAATAGAACACCTAAAAGACTCGAAACCCCAAGAGACTTTGTCATTCAATATATCATAAAGGCCGGCTTCTGTACTTTATCCAATACTGCAACTGAGGCTAAACGAGCACCCTATCAAAACATGAACTAGCAAAGTCGACATTGTGCATGAAGTGAAAGATGCTGTTACAATGACAGTATCGCAGGTGGTACCTATTTTCAACCGATAGACCTGCGAAAACAGCATCAATTCCATTGTATGTCAATTAACACGCAGAGCTTCGACACAACCCCATATGCAGCCTCTATTGCTGTCCGCCTCCATCCTGTGCCTGCTTCGTTGGAAAGGCGACCAGCTGAATACCTCAATAGACCTTCCATTAGGAAAAATCTGAAGACCTGTCCGTGCACTCAAAAGCAGAGTATGACTTAATTGACAATCACAACGTGTTTGTCACAGACAATGGTGCGCCACGACAGGCCTTGTACAAGGACGCGTGCACCCTAGCTTTAAGGGAACAGCCCGCACTTTGGCTGTTAATTTCCAAAAAGATGTTCGCACACCACAGACTGTCCAGTTGTTATTCTCTGTTGACCAAATCTGAATTCTGCCTAACACCATCATAAAATCAAGACCAATACAGCCACCACAGTCGTCCTGTCCTTAAATAGATAAAACATAAAAGATCGAGAAAGAACCCATCATCTCCCGTCTTTATAGCTAGAACCCAAGAGGTATTTCGGAGCTAGGTCTCCAGAAACTGCATGCGCACCTCAGTTGGTTTCATCCATCTGACTTTCCCCCAGTACCCACGCCGCAACACTTAGAGGTCAAGGGCGAAAGAAATCGTCCTAACCATCTAAAACAGCGGTATGAACAGCCCCACAGAGGCTCTTGAAATGTATCGCAAGGGATGCCCCTCCTTGAAGGAAATCATACTATCCCAGTCAAGTAGGTGACACTCTAGACTCCCCAATTTTCCTCATTCCCACGACAGGCCAACCCGTCCTCAGTTTCCTTTATCCTCGTGGTAGTTATGATGTCTACCCAGAGGGAGGTATTCATTCCATAGTACCCACTGTCCTACCCCTTCCCTCTTATGCTTTTCAAGGGTTTTAACCTTCCCAGAGGCAAACCAGCTTCCCTTCAGACGGGAGCTGGTTCAGGAGTTTCATCACGCGTACCTCAGGGCTGTTGGCTCTGACTCACGAACTGGCTTCTGCCCGATACTACTGGTCATGAGCAAATCGACCGATGATGAAGCAGGCTCCACAAATGGGGTCTCAACCTTGACCATCGAGTAGCCATGGTACTAGGTTGAATATGTGCAAAATTAAACGGATATATGTAATAAGTGTGTGAATTATCTGTTTGTTGCCTATCTTATGTCCAGTGAATACTGTGGGTTTGCATACTAAAGTTTATTTTCCTCATACTTGTAACATTTTAAATAAGACGGTCAGCAATATACTTGTCAGATTGGGGACAGCTGATTATATGTCTCCCCGCGAATGACAGGTTTTATTCTATGTGATTGCAGTGAAGGTTGTGGTTTGGTGAATACCTTCCTACCTTAATCTGATGCTCAAATTTTTTTATTGGGGAAAAAATTTGGAGTAACTTGATGTTTGGTACCTAGTTTTCATTAATTTTTCTCATCAATTTAAATGGCAAATTGGCATCCCATTTGAGTTCGCAGTTGCATTTGTCAATTTCACTTTGTCCCTTATAATTAAGAGTGTCTGAGATGACTGATTGCGCGTTTTGGTGTGCATGTCTGTGGTGAAAGAAATCTATAGTCATTACCTATAGTTGCTTATGGTGAAAAACCGAGAAAGTCGAACGATCTATTTTCTTGTGTTATTGTTCACACTAAGGTGACTGTGTTTAGAGTCATTATTTATGCAAGTTGGGTTTTGAAATTGTTTGATTATTCCCTGTGTTTTCCTTCATCCAGTTGTTTTCAATTATTTGATTTAATCTAAGAGAACCCTGGACATACATGAGGCAAATAATTTCAAAACAAAAATGGTTTATACAAAATGAGGAGATTCAAGAGTGGGGTCTATCTGTGAACATCTGTCACTTATTAAACAAATAGTCCGACATAGGTCCATATTTCTTGTCAAATTCAAATGACTGTATTTCGATGACTTTTTGTTTGCTGAATCGTGCTGTATCAGATGTAGTTTTCAGAATATATCGTAGCAAACACCTATTTATACACCATCAGAATAGATGCCAAAAAGCACAAATATAAACGGAGATAATAGAACCATAGCATAATGTACATAAATTCGAGTTAAAATTTCTAAGAGTGAACCACAAGGAAATTGATAAATTGCGAGAATACATGGCATAGAAAGTGATCTGGCTTGAGCAAATTGTCTACATTCAGACAAAAGCGGCAGAAAACCATTTATTAAACCACGCGGCTTTATATATAGAAAGTACACGATGAACGTACGCAGTGCGGTTTGGATCGCTTTGAAGCCCAGGATGGACGATGTTATCTAAAACATTCAACAGATATAATTTTGATTTACAGAGAGATTTCAACCATTGTATCTTCTATCTATTGACACCTCATGATAAGGGAGGATGTAGTTGAATTATATTCATTGGTCACAGGCTGAATTTCAGCACCCCAACACGAAAAACACTTGCACTCTGAAAACATTTATTGACCAGTCTACTGTATCACCAATATGATCTATAAATTATAATAGAAACATCTAGTTCCCAAATTTGGCCTATAGTGATCCATTATCTCAATATGTCTCTAACGGGTCTAAAAAAGAGTACAAGCATATCCTAGATGCAATTCACAAGAATTGTTTATCTCTGGCGAAACATAAGTTTTTGACTCTGAAGGATTTCTCTTTCTGATCTTTGTAAGCGCTAACTTTTTAAATTGTTTATCAGTATACCTGATCCGATGAAGCCCATACTTGCCTGTATCAACTTTTACTTCCCTATATTTGACAAATCACGCACCATCTTATAATTAAACGAGTTAAATTAAAGATAAACCACCATGTGCTGTACCTGCCAAAATTCAAAGCTTGCCATTGGCAGTGACTGTGACAAAATGTGTTAAGAACAACAGGAAAATGAAGCAGACTTTAAAAGCAAAGACTCAAAATAACATCGTATGAAAAGAACGCTCGTAAGAACTATTTTTAGTGAACTATCTCATCAAAAAAGACACAAAATTGTATGGAAAGCTATCAAGTCAGCTAGCTCATTAAAACTCTACATCTACGCCTCTTTCTGTTAGCTGAAGATATACACAAGCCTTTTGCTACAGTAGGCTGGAAAAGGTAATTCAGCTACCAATTACAAAATAGTAAATGATCTGTCTGCACTTAAACACTTTTTGTGGATCCATACAACAAGAAATGTACAATCTAAATTCAAGTTTAATTATTATCACTGTTCATAAAGGAAGTATACAAAGACTCTATGTGTTCCCTAAAACACTCAAATTGCCAAGGGCTTGACAAATCTAGACAGTAAAATAATGAGAGGTTTCAGCAACCCATAATTTCTGAGCAATATCACATACATTTATAATCTAGGCGAGAATGGGAAAAATTGTGTCATTTTCCTCAAAGTCTTATAGAGAGGCCTCAAGTTTTGCCCCTTTTCACATCTGGTGACTCCCAAAAGTTCCCTCAAACTATAAGACCAATATACAATCCTCTCTATCATTGTCTAAGCCTCTTGAAATCAATCTTAAAGAAATAACCTTCAAACAGTATTTTTTACAAATCACAATCTGTTTCATCCTAGGCAAAGCGGGATTTATGAAAAACCATTCTTGTTCCACACTCTGCTTACTAACCTAATAGAACAATGCATTGGAACAAGTATAACAAATGATCGTTTTGTCTGGGGTAGTATTTGATGCATTTTGCTAATGCTTTTGGACACCATTGACCCATGATCTTCTAATAAAGAAACTTGTTTTTATGGCTAAAGTTCAGATTCAGTAGACTATATCCTAAATTTTCTATAAAAATACAACGGCAGGGCAGATTTTTCAAGACTGTGCAATATCCTCCTTCATAGCCAAGAACAATATGGTGAGGTCCCAGGCGATTCAGTTCAGGGCCCCATTTTGTTTTCTATCTAAAAATACGGCAATGGAGAAATATTCATCTTCTTGATCTGAACTATTTCTGGCAGTATTACGACTATTCATACAAAGGGATAAAAAGCAAATGATATATGTAATATGACTAACAGAAAGAGCTATAGATAAACTAACTCTTCTATGAGCTGAATCTGAACCACCAAGGCTCGTTCATCCTCAAAAATCTACAGTTCAGGATTAAGTCACGAGATGAGTTAAGAATAACGAGACCAAAAAAGACAAAATATGAAGTCTATGTCAAGAAGTCCTTAAAATACAGTATGACTCGAGATGATTAGAAGAGGTTAAATAAACATAAATTGACTTTGTGCCTTAAATGTGTAGACAATAAACTTTCCTGGTCGAGCCATATTTCACTATTGTCAAAGACATACCGAAAAGATTTTCCAGCTTCGAATAAGAATAAAAGACAAAATAACGGGATGGCACACTACGAAAGTTGTACTTTAATGGATAACAAGTACAACCCGATATAGAATATGCATTCAACACTTGTTTGGTACCTGCGAGGAAAAACTGCTTAAATAGAACGACATGAGAGTAATTTACAGACGCTCCCATGAAATAAAGTACTCCAAATATTCCATCTTAGGGCAAAATGAAGATTACAAAACAACTCAATATTTTATACCATTAAATATAGAAATCCAATCAATAAAGTCGTATTCATCTGTACAAGATTATTAATAATCTTAACGCCATCCTATCGTTAGATAAATGTTTATCAGAGTATTCGAGTAAGAAGTATCCTATTTATTCCCTGCCCCAGGATAGACTTATTCATGTCATCCTTGGTTTATTCAGGTAGTAAGCTATGGAACAATATCTCTGATTATCTAAAACAGAAGCCTAGTTTGTCTTCATTTAAGAAAGGCTATTACAGACATCTTTTTGAAATGTTATGATTGGAATTTCATTTTTGTGTTCGAAATTCTTTTCTTTAGTAGTCATTAGCACACAATTCATGTTTAATTATCTGTAGTAGTCATTAGCACACAATTCATGTTTAATTATCTGTAGTAGTCATTAGCACACAATTCATGTTTAATTATCTGTAGTAGTCATTAGCACACAATTCATGTTTAATTATCTGTAGTAGTCATTAGCACACAATTCATGTTTAATTATCTGTAGTAGTCATTAGCACACAATTCATGTTTAATTATCTGTAGTAGTCATTAGTACACAATTCATGTTTAATTATCTGTAGTAGTCATTAGCACACAATTCATGTTTAATTATCTGTAGTAGTCATTAGCACACAATTCATGTTTAATTATCTGTAGTAGTCATTAGCACACAATTCATGTTTAATTATCTGTAGTAGTCATTAGCACACAATTCATGTTTAATGCAATTTCATTCTTCAAGTCTCTTTTCTGTTGTTGTTTTGTTTTGTTTTTTGTCCTTTTCCCTGTCAATCTATCTCTGTCCTCACATTGTCCATAACTCTGTAAGCCACTCCCCCCCCCCCCTCCCCTCACTCTCTATATCCTTTGCTGTTTTGCCGCTGTCTGTATGTCCGTCTGCCTGTCTGTCTCTTTGTCTCTTTCTGTCTCTCTCTGTAATGTGGTTTCTGAGTCGGTGGTTGTGTGTGTGTGGTGGTGGGTTTTTTTTATATTTTTTTTAATATATATACTTGTCTGTGTTTGTTTGTTTGTTTGCTTTTCTTTCCTTCTCCATTGTCTCCCTTGTATGACATTCATCGTCATTGTATCTAGTTCTCATATTATAGTGTTTGATTATAATAATCAATTTTGAATTTTCATTTTGGTGTCTTTAAAACTGTTGATAATGATTGTTTGCGGTTTGTTTGGGGGGGGGGGGGGGTTGTTGTTGGGTTTTTGTTTGTTTGGGTTTTTGTTTTTTTTGGTGGTTTTTGATTGTTGGTGGTGGTGTTTTGGTGGTGGTTTTTTTGGGTTTTTTTTTGTTGTTGTTGTTTTTTGTGCTGTGGTTTTTTTGGGTTTTTTTTTTGGAGCATGGTGTAAAAAAGCCTGAGTTTACCCTTTTACTTCATTGGGAGTTCTCTCTCCTCTCTCTCCCCTTTCTCTCCCCTTTTTCCCTTTCTCTCTCTTTTCTCTCTCTTCTCTCAAAATGTTTATTTGTTTTGTTTCTTTAAAAAGGATTCGGTCACCGTTCGTCCACCATCGCACCCTACGACCCTGGGGGGGTTCGGGACCATGAACATGAACAGGAATTTTTTAAAATGTGCAATGAAAAAAAAACCAAATGAAAAAAAGGGTTTTAAAATGTTAAATAGTTTTTGGGGGTTAAGTGTGTAGTGCCCGTATTCTCCTGTCTTGTCATTTGCAGGGGGTCTGCCGCGGGCCCCTCAGCCGACACGTTCCGACTTTAGGGCATGCACTATCAAAAAGTGACAGAAACAATTTTCGATTTTTTTTAAAGAAAAAAAGAGGAGTTTGGGGCTGGGAAAGCAGAAAATAGGCATGAGAGGGGAGAGGACAAAAGAGGTGGGGAGAAAGATTTAAAACGTAGGGGTGATAGAAAAGGGGGACTTTTTCAGGCGAATTTCCCAAAAGGGATGACTCCCAGGGGGGAAAAAAAAGGAAGTGTTAAAGAACAGCATTGGGGGGCGATGTTGTTGTGGTGTGGTGTGGCGCGCGCGCACCGTGCATGTGCGCATGGGTGCGAGCAAAAGGTGGCGTGCGTGTGCGCGTGTGTCCCCGTGCTTGTGCGGTGTGGGGCATGCTTGTGAGCTTGTGTGTGTGCGTCATAGTGCGGCATGTTTTTATTATTGTGTGTGCCACCAAAGCGCCCAGGGGCAGTGAAGGGCCCTCTGGGGAGGGCCCACGGCGGTCTGATTTTTATGGGGTCCTGTGGACTCCGACCCCGAGGAATCGGGCTAAGGGAAACGGGTATGGCAGGGAGGGGAAATGAGATGAGCGGGTAGGGAACCCGCGGGGCAAAAAGAGGAAGGGAAAATAAAATATATATATATATATAAAATATATATTTTTTAAAAAATATATATTATATTATTATATATTATATATACGAGGGGGAAGAGAGAGAGAAAAGGGGGAGAGAGAGAGAAAAACAAATAAAGGGCCAAATTTTTTTTTGGGGGGGGGAGAGGGGAGGGGGGGGGAGGTTTTGGAAAAAGGGGAAGATAATTTAAAAACCCCCAAAAATTTCCAATATGGTTGGGGGGGGGGGGAAAAAAGGAAAAAAACCGGAGGGGGGGTTCCCTGTTTAAAAAAAAAAATCTTTTCCTTTTCTGGGGGGGAAAAAAAAGGGGGTTTTTTTTTTTTTTATGACCAGGAAGATCAATAGGGAAAAAATCCGATTACCGCCAAGGGGCTAGCCAAACCCCCAACCAACACACACAAGAGACCGCAGACCCCGAGGGCCAGCACAGCAGGCACCCAACAAAAACCCCCAACACACAATTCACATTCAAGACGGGAAAATAAAAAATTTCAAACCCCGATTTTTTGCCCCAAATTATGAAGAGAAAACACAACAACCAAAAACCAAACCACAGGAGAGACCCGAGGGTTTTTTAGCGCAATTTTTAAAACACTTTTTTTTCCCCGGGTTTTTAAAAAGAGATTTTTCCAAGAAAAAACCAAATTTTTTTCAAATTGAAAAGAAATCAAAAACAAACCCTTTTTACATTTTCATCATCAAAAACTCACCACCCCCCTCCCCCCCTGGGATGGGGGGGCGGAAGGGGAGGGGGGGGGGGCTGTTGTGTAAGTAGCATCCTAATTCTTGAAATTTCTGTGCTAGGATGCCCCTCTTTTCTATCCCTCTCTTTGTTTTGCCTTGTTATTTTTCTTTGTATCTCCTTTTTTTCCCTTTTCTCCTTGTTATTTTCTGTTTTTTTGGTCATTCTCTCCCATTTTTCTAGAAGATTTAAAAGATAATTTTTTCTCCTCACAATGTTTGTGCCAGGGCTACTTAAATCAGGGGTTATCGGAGTGTATCAAAATTTTTTGTCATATGAGAAACAAAAATTGCTGTTGAGTGTTGGTGACAAAGAGGAAGTTTAATTCAAATGAATAAACATTACCACAAGAATTTTTGTATATAAAAGTAAGTATTTTTGTTTTACTTTGATTGAATTCAAGCGTGACTTCAGGCTGTCCCGGGCAATGTTTTTCAAGGTATGGTGATTTTGTGGTAGTTCAGATTTGGTTTTGACATGGTAATAGTGCTTCAGCATAGAAAGTTTCCAGAAAAGTAATACAGTTTCAACATGAAATGCAGATAAATTCAAATAGCTTTTAAAAGGAGAACAGTCATTGTCAAGAAGAAATTGTTCAATGTCATGTACAAAAATGAAACGCAAAGGAAAAAAGATCTCTCCCTACCAAATCCCCTAAAAACTTCCATAAAAGCTAGAATTTCTTTGCATCAACAAAAGCACATGATTTAAGCACATTACTTTATTTGATCATACATTTTAAAAATATAACTCTAAGCACGTTAACAAAACTCAAGTGTTTTTAATAGTTGATGTCACACTGCTTGTCTCCAGATAGAACTAAAAGCCTTTTTGTTCGTCAAAATAGGGTCAATACAAGGTGATCCTCTTTTCATTCCAAAGTACCAAATTTCTGCCTTAATTGCTTATATACGGGTTACTGTTAAGTGGTTAGTCTAAAAACCTCTCTCTCTCTCTCTCTCTCTCTCTCTCTCTCTTTCTCTTTCTCTCTCTCTCTCTCTCTCTCCTTTCTCTCTCTCTCTTCTCTCTTCTTTGAAAGCATACTCCCTCAAAACTTCACTATTCCATTTATGTTGTTCTTGAGGTCTTATGGTTATCTAACTCACCTCAAACAATCAAGAACGCGTTGGTCTTGATGGAATAGACAGCAGATATTGAAGCTATCAGCTCCAGTTAATCACAGAACACTAAACATTTATATTTAACCTTTGTCTTGAAAAAACCCCTTTCCCAATGCCCTTTAAAACAGCTAAGTAATCCCATCTACAAAAACTGGTGACACTTCAGCCCTCAAACTATAGACCAATTTCCTCATATCCATCTTTCCAAACCTTGGAAAACAACATTAAACAAAAAATAGTCCGTCTTTAGATATACCAACTTTTAAATTTACCCTAATCAGTCTGGATTTAGACAAAATCATCATGTCATACTGCACTGATTAGCCCCGTAGAAAAATGGCTATCAAACATTTTAAAGGGCAATAACTTTTGTGGAGTACTATTTGTAGATCTCAAAAAAGTTTTGCACAATTGACCACATACTTCTCATAAAAAAAATAAACCTGTACCATTTTCTCTACAAATCCCTTTCAACTGCTTGCTTCCTATCTAGAAAACAGGCAAAAAGTGTGTCTCAATAGGCACAACTACATCCCCACTACAAGCCATCAATTATGGAGTACCACAAAGGGTCCTTACTTTGGGACCTATTCTCTTCTCACTATACTAAACGACCCCCCTCTCCACATCAAATCCAAATGCGAACTATTTTCTGATGACACAACTATTCATACGAGCCACAATAACCCTTCTCTCTAGCAAAAGCATTACAAAAAGTGTTGATCAGCTTTGTG
>CM054137.1:582695-610195 GCA_028751875.1 Rapana venosa | reverse complement strand
AGTGGTGTTCATGGTAGTTGTGATGGTGGTGGTGGTGGTGGTGGTGGTGTGATGGTGGTGGTGTGATGGTGGTGGTGGTGGTGTTTTGAAATGTAAACCTGTAATCTAAACGGATCAGTCATTTATTTATTTATTATTTATTTATTTATTATTTTTAATTAATTAATTTTTTTAAACAGTTTTTTCCTTCCTTGGTTACACTCCAATGCTCACAAATTTTGAGATTTTGTTCATGCGCCCCCCCCCCCCCCCCCCCTAAGGCAGCCAAATTCCGCCTTCGAAGACACACATGGGAATTGAACCTTCCAGTTCTGCCAGGTCAGTCGGGTGTTACCTCCTTACTCTCCGATTTTTAACTTTGTGGATTTAAAAAAAGTCCTTTTGATTGGCACTTTGTGGGTTATCATGACGTGTAACTTTGTGGGTTCTCATGACGTGTAACTTTGTGGGTTCTTGTGACGTGTAACTTTGTGGGTTCTTGTGACGTGTAACTTTGTGGGATCTTATGACGTGTAACTTTGTGCGTTCTTGTTACGTGTAACTTTGTGGGTTCTTGTGACGTGTAACTTTGTGGGTTCTTGTGACGTGTAACTTTGTGGGGTTTTGTGACGTGTAACTTTGTGGGTTCTTGTGACGTGTAACTTTGTGGGTTCTTGTGACGTGTCACTTTCTGGGTTCTTGTGACGTGTAACTTTGTGCGTTCTTGTGACGTGTAACTTTGTGGGTTCTTGTGACGTGTCACTTTGTGGGTTCTTGTGACGTGTAACTTTGTGGGTTCTTGTGACGTGTCACTTTGTGGGTTCTTGTGACGTGTAACTTTGTGCGTTCTTGTGACGTGTAACTTTGTGCGTTCTTGTGACGTGGTCACATGTGGGTTTGATCACAGTGTAAGCTGGTGAGTGTGTTCAGTGTGACTGTAGATTTGTGTCAGTCTGAAGTGAGTTTGTGCCAGTGGCCTGTACATCAGGAGTTTGTGTCCAGTGCTGACATGAGTTTGTGTCCCCAGTGGCCTGACAGTCAGGAGTTTGTGTCCCCAGTGGCCTGACAGTCAGGAGTTTGTGTCCCCAGTGGCCTGACAGTCAGGAGTTTGTGTCCCCAGTGGCCTGACAGTCAGGAGTTTGTGTCCCCCAGTGGCCTGACAGTCAGGAGTTTGTGTCCCCAGTGGCCTGACAGTCAGGAGTTTGTGGCCCCCAGTGGCCTGACAGTCAGGAGTTTGTGTCCCATGGCCTGACAGTCAGGAGTTTGTGTCCCAGTGGCCTGACAGTCAGGAGGGTTTTGTCCTCAGCTGTGGTAACGTCAGTGGGCTTTGACAGTGGATAGTGAGTTCTGTCAGGCTGAACTTGTGCAGGCTGAAGGAGACTGTCTGTCAGGCTGGGAAGGACGTGTCAGGCTGGGAAGGAAGACTGTCTGTCGGGCTGGGAAGGAAGACTGTCTGTCAGGCTGGGAAGGAAGACTGTCTGTCAGGCTTGGAAGGAAGACTGTCAGGCTGGGAAGACTGTCTGTCAGGCTGGGAAGGAAGACTGTCTGTCAGGCTGGGAAGGAAGACTGTCTGTCAGGCTGGGAAGGAAGACTGTCTGTCAGGCTGGGAAGGAAGACTGTCTGTCAGGCTGGGAAGGAAGACTGTCTGTCAGGCTGGGAAGACTGTCTGTCAGGCTGGGAAGACTGTCTGTCAGGCTGGGAAGACTGTCGTCAGGCTGGGAAGGAGGCCCCGACTCTCAGGGGTGACTTGTTAGGCAGGCGACGTCTCTCCCTCCTGCCATCGTCCTTCTCTCTCTCTCTCAGGATGCTGACTGATAATGATTCAACACTCACTGTCCTCTCAGGCCGTATTTACACCATCACAGGAGCTGACGATAAATGACAACACATCAACCAAGGGCCGGGTGATTTACAGGGCCACAACAGATACCACACTGACAGACACATCAACACTGGGCAGATCCGACACACCAACAGCTTCATCTCTCTGTCTGTCTGTCTGTCTGTCTGTCTGTCTGTCTTTGTCTGTCTGTCTGTCTGTCTTTGTCTGTCTGTCTGTCTGTCTTTGTCTGTCTTTGTCTGTCTGTCTGTCTGTCTGTCTGTCTGTCTGTCTCTCAAACACACACCTACCTGGTAGCATTTTTCCTGCACGTCAGGGAAGCGGAGCATGTAGAGCAGCAGCCACAGGCAGGTGGTGGAGGGCGGCTCTGTTCCCCCCGCCAGCAGGTCCCCCGCCACCTTCACCAGGTTCTCCCCTGCACACCACCACCACCACCACCATCATCATCATCATCACCACCACCATCACCAGGTTCTCCCCTGCACACCACCACACCACCACCACCATCATCATCACCATCACCACCACCATCACCAGGTTCTCCCTGCACACCACCACCACCACCATCATCATCATCTTCTTCTTCTTCTTTCCTCTTCATCACCCCCATCATCTTCATCTTCTTCTTCTTTCCTTTTATCATCCTCATCTTCATCTTCTTCTTCTTTCCTTTTTATCATCCTCATCTTCATCTTCTTCTTCTTTCCTTTTTATCATCCTCATCTTCATCCTCACGTCTTCTTCATAATTTTTATCATCATCTTTTTCATCATCTCTATTATTTGTATTATTATCTTCATCATCGTCTTCATTATTTTTATCATCATCTTCACCATCTTTTTTCGTTATCTTTTATCACCATCTTCATTATCTTCTTTCATTATTTTTATTATCAACTTCATCAGCTTCTTCTTCATTATTTCTTATCATCATTTTCTTCTCCTTCATCATTTTATCCTCATCTTCGTCTTCATGACTTTTTTATCATCATCATCATCTTCTTCTTCATGACTTTTTATCATCATCATCTTCGTCTTCATGACTTTTTATCATCATCATCTTCTTCATGACTTTTTATCATCATCATCATCTTCTTCTTCATTACTTTCTATAATCATCTTCTTCTTCTTCATTACTTTTTATCATTATCTTCACCTTCTTCTTCTTCTTCATGACTTTTTATCACCATCATCTTCTTCTACATGACTTTTTATCATCATCATCTTCTTCTACATGACTTTTTATCATTATCTTCATCTTCTTCATTACTTTTTATCATCATCATTTTCATCTTCATTACTTTTTATAATCATCATCTTCTTCTTCATTACTTTTTATCATCATCATCATTTTCTTCATTACTTTTTATAATCATCTTCTTCTTCATTACTTTTTATTATCATCTTTTTCTTCTTCATTACTTTTTATCATCATTATTTTCTTCTTAATTTTTTAAAATTATGTTCATCTTCTTAGTCTTCATTTTTTATCATCGTTATCATCACCTTTTCTTATATTTATCAAGTTCATCATCTTTTATTTTTTATTTCGAGGATTACGGAATAAGCACTCGTATCCTTTTTTACATCCAGTTCCCGTATGTATGCAGTTTTGTCAAGTTTGTTATCCATTCCCACCGTCACAAAATAGCCTACACTTCCTAAAAGCGGAACAAGTTTTAAACATATGTGAACGATGTTCTTCGTGCGTTCGCACACGGGACCTCGGTTTATAGTCGCATCCGAAGGACTTTTGGGGAGAGTGGAGTCGGCACTGATGGTAACTCCAGAGGAAAAATCCTCTTGAACGAGAATCGAACCCAGGTCAGCAGATCACGGGTGCAATGCGTAACGCTCTAGCCACTAGGCTAACCCCCCCCCCCCCCCCCCCCCCCCCCCCGCCCTTTGCCCCCCCTCCCACCCCCCCCATTTCCGTTTTCAAGTTAAGTCAAAAGCACGAAGGGCAATTACAATACTGACAGGCAGATTGGTACGCATCAAAAATATCAAAGACGCAAAAAAAGCTATATTTCTATATTGGTTAGAACATTTCAAAATGACTTCAAATAAAAATGTCACGAACACGCACACACAAACACACACGCGCGCAAGCGCACACACACATACACACTGTTTAAAAAAACAAAAACGAAAAACAAAAAAACATTGACTAGAAGACATAAAAACTTATTATTTACGCACGCACAAATGCAACACGTACACACGCACGTGCGTGTGTGTGGGCGAACACACCCACGTACACCCACACCATGCACCAATGTATGAATTCAATGTTTTAAAGACCATTGACTAGAAGACAGACTAATTTCACACACACACATAATTATGTATTGACTACACTCATAACAATGTCAATCAGGCAAGTAATTCAGAGAAATGTAAAAAATAGGTAGTCATCATCATTGTGAATTCAGAATTCCAATGCTTACTGGCACAAACAATTTCTTTTTCTGATTGTTTTGCTGATGGGACACTGAAAACGGCGTTCTGAAGGCAACAACTGAAATTCTGGAAGCAAAGCATGGGAGTCTCTCTCTGTCTCTGTCTGTCCCTCTCTCTCTCTCTTCTCTCTCTGTCTGTCTGTCTCTGTCTGTCTGTCTGTCTGTCTGTCTCTGTCTGTCTGTCTGTTCTCTGTCTGTCTGTCTGTCTGTCTGTCTGTCTCTCTGTCTCTCTGTCTGTCTCTCTGTCTGTCTGTCTCTCTGTGTCTGTCTGTCTGTCTCTCTGTCTGTCTGTCTCTCTGTCTGTCTGTCTGTCTTCTGTCTCTGTCTGTCTGTCTCTGTCTGTCTGTCTGTCTCTGTCTGTCTGTCTGTCTGTCTCTCTGTCTGTCTTTCTCTCTGTCTGTCTGTCTGTCTCTCTGTCTGTCTTTCTCTCTGTCTGTCTGTCTGTCTCTCTCTCTGTCTGTTGTCTGTCTCTCTCTCTCTCTGTCTGTCTCTCTGTCTCTGTCTCTCTCTCTGTCTCTGTCTGTCTGTCTGTCTGTCTGTCTGTCTGTCTCCCCCCTCTCAGCTGTGGACGTGTAGGACTCTTTCTCTCCCCTGTCCCCGTTTCTCCAGCCAGGCAGACTGCTCAGGCCTGCAGTGTGCACTGACGGCCTCACGGCCATTGCGGGCTGGGAGGGGTCACCCAGAGGACTACCTCTTTCTCTCAGTCATGCCAGTGACGTTGAACTGGGGAGCGCCCAACACCATCTTGTGTTAAGAACAGTGCCAGTCCATCAGCACTGTGTTGAATCAGGATTCACTGATAGATATTCTGACTTGACTTGACTTGACTTGAAAGAAGGCAACAGTCCTGTGTGAGTAGCACTGCGAGGTCTGAGTGCAATCAGCAACAACATAGTTTCTTGATAGAAACAGTCAGGGCCTTGACGGGATGGCCATTGTAGCTGTAGCTGTAGTAGCAGTAGTAGTAGTAGTAGTAGTAGTAGTTGTAGTAGTAGTAGTAGTAGTAGTAGTAGCAGCAGCAGCAGCAGTAGTAGTAGTAGCAGCAGAAGCAACAGTAGTAGTAGCAGAAGTAGTAGTAGTAGTAGTAGTAGTAGTAGTAGTAGTAGTAGTAGTAGCAGCAGCAGCAGCAGCAACAGCAACAGCAGTAGCAGTAGCAGTAGTGTGATTGTTATGATTATTACTTCTGTTGTTATTGTTATGATTATTATTGTTGTCTTATTATTGTTCTTTTTTATTGCTCTGATTATTATTTTTGTTATTGTTATTGCTGTGATTATTATTGCTATTTTTGTTATGATTATTATTTTTCTTGCTCCTGCTACACTTTTGAATTGTGCAATACGCCAGTAGTGTATGTTCAAAGTGCGCCCAAGACAACAGCGACACACCACTGAAATAGTCACACACACACACACGTCACCTGGCCTCACAGTCTGCTTCCTCGCCTTGACCTTTCCCTTGGCCCCTGACCCCTCGGCCTCTCTACTGCGGAAGACATGGCGGAATGGAGGCGGAACTTCTGCAGGCCCGCTTACTTCCCTTTCGGGAGCCATCACTTCCGGCTGAAAACTACACAGGGCCGATAACTGTGACTGACTTTTCGAATGAAGGTCCTTTGTTTTGTCATAACGGTCCTTTCTGGTAACTGTGCCAGAGGGGTCAGGTTTGGAAATGGCGTAGAGCAGGCCTGGAATGCTGGAATGACGTCACTGCCCACCGACATGTTGGTTGGTGTGTTTGTAAACATCTTGTTGTGGCTGAAATGGAGCTGAATACCACTGCCCTGTCCTCACTGCCCTGTCCTCACTGCCCTGTCCTGACTGCCCTGTCCTCACTGCCCTGTCCTCACTGCCCTGTCCTGACTGCCCTGTCCTGACTGCCCTGACCTCACTGCCCTGCATTACCTGTCTGTCCTCACTGCCCTGTTCTGACTGCCCTGTCCTCACTGCCCTGTCCTCACTGCCCTGTCCTGACTGCCCTGTCCTGACTGCCCTGACCTCACTGCCCTGCATTACCTGTCTGTCCTCACTGCCCTGTCCTCACTGCCCTGTCCTCACTGCCCTGTCCTCACTGCCCTGCATTACCTGTCTGTCCTCACTGCCCTGCATTACCTGTCTGTCCTCACTGCCCTGCATTACCTGTCTGTCCTCACTGCCCTGCATTACCTGTCTGTCCTCACTGCCCTGTCCTCACTGCCCTGTATTACCTGTCTGTCCTCACTGCCCTGCATTACCTGTCTGTCCTCACTGCCCTGCATTACCTGTCTGTCCTCACTGCCCTGCATTACCTGTCTGTCCTCACTGCTCTGTATTACCTGTCTGTCCTCACTGCCCTGCATTACCTGTCTGTCCTCACTGCCCTGCATTACCTGTCTGTCCTCACTGCCCTGTATTACCTGTCTGTCCTCACTGCCCTGCATTACCTGTCTGTCCTCACTGCCCTGCATTACCTGTCTGTCCTCACTGCCCTGCATTACCTGTCTGTCCTCACTGCCCTGTATTACCTGTCTGTCCTCACTGCCCTGCATTACCTGTCTGTCCTCACTGCCCTGCATTACCTGTCTGTCCTCACTGCCCTGTATTACCTGTCTGTCCTCACTGCCCTGCATTACCTGTCTGTCCTCACTGCCCTGCATTACCTGTCTGTCCTCACTGCCCTGTCCTCACTGCCCTGCATTACCTGTCTGTCCTCACTGCCCTGCATTACCTGTCTGTCCTCACTGCCCTGCATTACCTGTCTGTCCTCACTGCCCATCAGCAGTGCACTGTACCTAGCCCAGTGTGACGCCAATCATGGTAGGCTGCATTCCTTTTGATCATAAATTTAACAGCTCATGCATTTAACACCTTATACATTTAACAGCTCATGCAATTAATACCTCACGCATTTAAAATCCTCACAGCTCATGCATTTAACAACTCATACATTTAACAGCTCCTGCATTTAATACCTCATGCATTTAAAAACCTCACAGCTCATGCATTTAACACCTCATGCATTTGCATTTTATACCTCATGCATTTAACACCTCGCAGCTCGTGCATTTAACACCTCATGCATTTAATACCTCGTGCATTTAAAAACCTCACAGCTCAAGCATTTAACACCTCAAGCATTTGCATTTAACAGCTCACGCATTTGCATTTAACAGCTCACGCATGTGCATTTAACACCTCACGCATTAAAAGGCGTTCGTTACCGGGAGGGGATGGCTCAATTGTCGGAGCACTCGCTCTTCCCCAGCGTGGTTGCCCTACGAGTGGGTGACCGAAAAAATGATATAACCAACAGCACAATCAGCAGGCTTTAATCAACAGCACAATCAGCAGGATATAATCAACAGCACAATCAGCAGGCTTTAACCAACAGCACAATCAGCAGGCTTTAATCAACAGCACAATCAGCAGGCTTTAACCAACAGCACAATCAGCAGGCTTTAATCAACAGCACAATCAGCAGGCTTTAATCAAAACTTACTGTCCATGGACGTGGGCGTGTGGTTTGAATGCTTCTTCGTCATCTCGCGCAAATAATTCGAAATGACGTCATTGGATTCTGCCTGTCCAACTTCCGTTCGTGTGCCGTCATTTCCGGGTAGACCAGGCGGCTCTCCAAGTGGCGGACGTTGTCAATGCAGAACCAGTAGCGGTAGGGGTCTCCAGGAAGAAAGCGGACAGCCGGGAAAAAGTTCAGAGGTTCCGTGTTGCCGAAATTCTCAAAGCAATTGTTCAGTGTTGTCAACAAGTCTTGAAACCTGTCAGACCAAAAATATATATATAAAAAGCTGAGATCTCCATTTTCATTTATGAAATACGGAAGGGGAGGGGGAGAAAAGATAAGAAGGAGAAAACGGAAACAGGAATAAAAACGAACTGGGAGGGGAGAGGAAAAATCCCAGGCACACAGCAACAAAAGGGAAGAGTTGGACGTTGGATTTCTCTGTCCATCAAAAGAAGGAAGAAGGAGAGGAGAAAAGAAAGAACAATGGACGAGAGGAGGAGGAGGGGGGGATGATGAGGAGGTGGAAGGAGAAGGAGGAGGAGCAGCAGCAGAAAGAGGAAGAGGAGGAGGAGGGGGATGATGAGGAGGTGGAGGAGAAGGAGGAGGAGCAGCAGCAGGAGAAAGAGGAAGAGGAGGAGGAGGGGGGATGATGAGGAGGTGGAGGAGAAGGAGGAGGAGCAGCAGGAGAAAGAGGAAGAGGAGGAGGAGGGGGGGATGATGAGGAGATGGAGGAGAAGGAGGAGGAGCAGCAGCAGAGAAAGAGGAAGAGGAGGAGGAGGGGGGGATGATGAGGAGGTGGAGGAGGAGGAGGAGCAGCAGCAGGAGAAAGAGGAAGAGGAGGAGGAGGGGGGATGATGAGGAGGTGGAGGAGGAGGAGGAGAGCAGCAGAGAGAAAGAGGAAGAGGAGGAGGAGGGGGGGATGATGAGGAGGTGGAGGAGAAGGAGGAGGAGCAGCAGCAGAAAGAGGAAGAGGAGGAAAGGATCTACTAGAACAGAATTGTTGACTACTAAATGAACGACTAGCTTATTCATGGACTTTTCGACTAAATAAACGAATAAATTAATCATTGAAACATATAAAAAGAAATCTCCACTCATAGGTGTAACAGTAATGCGAACCTCGGCTTAAAACACTTTGCCTTTACAAAACAAAAAACAACAAAACAAAACAAAAGCAGAGTGAGGAAACCAACAACAACAAAACAGGAACAAAACAACGCAGAGTGAGGACAACCAACAACAACAACAACAACAGGCAGAGTGTGGAAACCAACCACAACAAAGACAAGACAAAACAAAGAGAGTGAGGACAACAAGAACACACAAAACAACACAGAAAACGATAGAGAACAGCAGAGTGAGGACAACAACAGACAACAAAAAGACATGGAGAGTGAGGAACAAGCAGCAAAACAAGAAAAGAAGAACATGAGAGTGAGGAAGACCAACAACAGAAACAACAACAGAAAGGGATAAGCGAGTGGAGAAGAGAACAGCAACAAACAAGAAAGACAAACAAAACAAAAACGCAGAGTGAGGACACCAAAACAAAACAAAACAAAACAAAAAACAGAAGGTTTGAACAGACAACCATCCAATCAACAACAACAAAACAAAACAACAGCAGAGTGAGGACATAACCAAAAGACAACCAACAACAAAAACAAACAACACACGAGTGAGAACACCACAAAACAACAACAAAAAAACAAAACAAAGCAGAGTGAGGACAACCAACAACAACAACAAAAACAAAAACAACAGCAGAGTGAGGACAACCAACAAACACAACAAAACAAAACAACAGCAGAGTGAGGACAACCACCATAACAACAACAACAAAACAAAACAACAGCAGAGTGAGGACAACCAACAACACAACAAAACAACAGCAGAGTGAGGACAACCAACAACAACAAAAAAACACAGCAGAGTGAGGAAAACCCACAACACAACAACAACAAAACAACAGCAGAGTGAGGACAACCAACAACAACAACAACAACAAAACAACAGCAGAGTGAGGACAACCAACAACAACAACAAAAAACAAAACAAAACAACAGCAGAGTGAGGACAACCAACAACAACAACAACAAAACAAAACAACAGCAGAGTGAGGACAACCAACAACAACAACAACAAAACAAAACAACAGCAGAGTGAGGACAACCAACAACCACAACAAAAACAACAGAATAGGACACCAACAACAACAACAAAACACACAGCAGAGTGAGGACAACCAACAACAACAACAACAACCAAATACAAAACAACAGTCAGAGTGAGGACAACCAACAACAACAACAACAAAACAAAAAAAACAACGCAGAGTGAGGACAACCAACCAACACAACAACAAACAAAACAAAACAACAGCAGAGTGAGGACAACCAACAACAACAACAACAAACAACAAAAACAACAGCAGAGTGAGGACAACAACACAACAACAACAAAACAAACAAACAAAACAACAGCAGAGTGAGGACAACCAACAACCACAACAACAACAAACAAAACAACAGCAGAGTGAGGACAACACCAACAACAACAACAAAACAAAACAACAGCAGAGTGAGGACAACCACAACAACAACAAACAACAACAACAACAAAACAACAGCAGAGTGAGGAACAACCCACAACAACAACAAAACAAAACAAAAAACCAACAAAAAACACAGCAGATGAGACAACCAACAACAACAACAACAACAAACAAAACAACAGCAGAGTGAGGACAACCACAACAACAACAACAACAACAAACAACAGCAGAGTGAGACACAAAACACCAAAACAAAGCAGAGTGAGGACCACCACAAACAACAAAACAAAACGCAAGTGAGGACACAACAACAACAACAACAAAAAAAAAACAGCAGAGTGAGGACAACCACACAACACAACAACAACAAAACAAACAACAGCAGAGTGAGGACAACCAACAACACAACAACAACAAAACAAAACAACAGCAGAGTGAGAACAACCAACAACAAAACAAACAACAAAAAAACCAGCAGAGTAAGGACAACCACCAACAAACAACAACAAAAAAACAACGCAGAGTGAGGACAACCAACAACAACAAACAACAACAAAACAAACAGCAGAGTGAGGAAAAACAAACCCCAACACAACAACAACAACAACAAACAACAACAAAACAACAGCAGAGTGAGGACAACCAACAACAACAACAACAACAACAAAACAACAGCAGAGTGAGGACAACCAACAACAACAACAACAACAAAACAAAACAACAGCAGAGTGAGGACAACCAAAACAAACAAACAACGACAAAACAAAAACAAACAAACAGGAATGAGGACAACCAAAAACAACAACAACAAACAACACCCGAGTAGGAACCAACCAACAAACAACAAACAAAAAAAAACAAAACAACAGCAGAGTGAGGAAAACCCACAAAAAACAACAACAACAACAAACAAAACACAGCAGAGTGAGGACACCAACAACAACAACAACAACAAAACAACAGCAGAAGTGAGGAAAAACCAAACAACAACAACAAAAAAAAACAAAAAACAACCAAAACAAAACAACCAGCAGAGTAGGACAACCAAACAACAACAACAAAACAACAAAACAACAGCAGAGTGAGGAAACCAACAACAACAAAAACCCGACAAAACAAAACAACAGCAGAGTAGGACAACCAACAAAAAACAACAACAAAAAAAACACAGCAGAGTAGGAAAACCCAACAACAACAACAACAACATAAAACCCAAAAAAAAAACAAGCAGAGGTGAGGACAACCAACAACAAAAAAACAAAAAACAACAGCAGAGTGAGGACAACCAACAACAAAACAACAACAAAACAAAACAACAGCAGAGTAGGACAAAACCAACAAAAAACAACAAAAAAAACAACAACGACAAAACAAAACAACAGCAGAGTGAGGACACCAACAACAACAACAAAAAAAACCAACAGCAGAGTGGGGAAACAACCAACAACAACAACAACAAAACAAAACAACGCAGAGTGAGGGACAACCAAAAAACAACAACAACAACAACAACACAAAACAAAAAACAGCGAGTGAGGAAAACCCACAACCAAAAAAAACAACACAAAAAACCCAAACAACAAAACAAAAAAAGCAGAGTGAGGAACCAACAACAAAACAACAACAACAAAAAAAAAACAACAGCAGAGTGGGAACAACCAACAACAACAACAACAACAAAACAAAACCAACAGCAGAGTGGGGGCAACCAAAACAACAAACAACAAAAAAAAAACAGCAGAGTGGGACAACCAACAACAACAAAAACAAAACAAAACAACAGCAGAGTAGGACAACCAAAAAACAAAAACACAAACAAAACAACAGCAGAGTGAGGACAACCAACAACAAAACAACAAAAACAACAGCAGAGTGAGGAAAACCCAAACCAAAAAAAAACAAAAACCCAAAACCAAAAAAACAGCAGAGTGAGGACAACCAACAACAAAACAAAACAAAACAACAGCAGAGTGAGACAACCCCAACAACAACAACAAAAAACAAAACAAAACAACAGCAGAGTGAGGACAACAACAACAACAACAACAAAAAACAACAGCAGAGTGAGGACAACCAACACAACAACAAACAACAAAAACAACAGCAGAGTGAGGAACCAACCAACAACAAAAAAAACAAAAATAAACCCCTAAACAAAAAACACAGCAGATGAGGAAAACCAAAAACAACAACAACAACAAAACAACAGCAGAGTGAGGAAAACCCAACAAACAACAACAACAACAAAACAACAGCAGGTGAGGACAACCAACAACAAAAACAACAACAACAAAACAAAAGCCAGAGTGGGGAAACAACCAACAACCAACAACAACAACAAAACAAAACAACAGCAGAGTGAGAAAAAAACCAACAACACAAAAACAACAACAAAACAAAACAACAGCAGAGTTAGGACAACCAACAACAACAACACAACAAAAACAAAAACAAAACAACGCAGAGTGAGGAAAAACCAACAACAACAACAACAAACAAAACAAAACAACAGCAGAGTGAGGACAACCAACAAAACCCAAAAAACAACAACAAAACAACAGCAGAGTGGGAAAAACCCAACAACAACAACAACAACAAAACAACAGCAGAGTGAGGACAACCAACAACAACAACAAAACCCAAAACAACAGCAGAGTGAGGACAACCAAAACAAAAAACAACAACAAAACAAAACAACAGCAGAGTGAGGACAACCAACAACAACAACAACAACAAAACACAGCAGAGTGAGGACAACCAACAACCAACAAAAAAAACAAAACAACAGCAGAGTGAGGACAACCCAAACAACAACAACAACAACAACAAAACAAAACAACAGCAGAGTGAGGACAACCAACAACAACAACAAACAACAGCAGAGTGAGGACAACCAACAACAACAACAAAACAAAACAAAGAAAAGCAGAGTGAGGAAACCCCAAACAACAACAACAACAAAAACAAAACAACAGCAGAGTGAGGACAACCAACAACAAAAAACAACCAAAACAAAACAAAACAACAGCAGAGTGAGGACAACCAACAACAACAACAACAACAACAAAAACAACAGCAGAGTGGGGACAACCAACAAAAAACAAAACAAAACAACAGCAGAGTAGGACAACCAAACAACAACAACCAACAACAACAACAACAACAGCAGAGTAGGACAACCAACAACAACGACGGCAGAAAACTCCAACTCCAAACCCGGTTTAGTGTCAGAGTTCAAGTATGAAGACCTCTGTGTGACCGCGATTGTGGACGTGAAGGAGGGGGGGTGGGTGAGGACGAATGGAGAGGAGAAGGAAGGGGTGATGCTGATGAAAGGAGATGGTGGAGAAGCGCAGTGGGGAGGAGGGGAGGGAGGGAGGGAGGGAGGGAGGGGGCGGTACTCAGACTCGTTCTGCTCTCTTCCTGCTACCTCATTGTGCGGACACTGGCATGAAGTGGCCATGGTGCTGGCACAAGATGGTACTAAGGATACTGACTGACTGACTCTTAACAGAATTAAACCACTGAGAGATCCCTCTCCCTCTCTGTCTCTGTCTCTCTGTCTCTGTGTCTCTCTCCCTGTCTCTGTGTCTCTCTCCCTGTCTCTGTGTCTCTCTCCCTGTCTCTCTCTGTCTCTGTCTGTCTCTGTCTGTCTCTCTATGTCTCTGTCTGTCTGACTGTAGGTCTGTTTTCTCTCTCTCTCTCTCTCCTCTCTCTCTCTGTGGGATATGTACATGTAAGGCTATAATTTATGCGTGAATTTCTTTCTGTCTTTCTTTTTTTCGTTTTTTTTTAATTCCTTATCCTTCTTTTTTAAAAGTAGCTGGTGTAAAAAAAAGCCACTCTCTTACCAAGTAAGCTCATTGAAATATATTTCAGTCTGCGCTCTCTTTATACCTCTCCCAGGCAGACAGACAGAGAGACAAACAGATAGAGAGAAACAGACAAACAAACAGACAGAGAGAAACAGACAGGCAGACAGACAGAAAGAAACAGACAGGCAGACAGGCAGAAAGACAGGCAAAGCCAGACACACAATCAGAAAGAGAAACAGACAGGCAGAAAAGGCAGAGAGAAACAGACAGGCAGACGGCAGAGGAAACAGACAGGCAGGACAGGCAGGAGAAACAGACAGGCAGAAAGGGCAGGGGAAAACAAAACAGGCAGACAGAGGGGCAGACAGAGGGCAGACAGGCAGACAGACAGAGGGGAGGACAGACAGACAGGGCAACAGAAGGACAGACAGACAGGCAGACAGACGAGGGGCAGACAGGCAGCAGACAGGGACAGAACAGGCAGACAGGGCAGACAGGAAAGAAGAGGGCAGACAGACCAAGAGGGCAGCAGAGACAGGCAGACAGAAGCAACAGACAGGGCAGGCCAGACAGAGCAGACAGGCAGAAAAGAAGGGAGAAGGAGCGAACAGAGGAGGACAAAGACCGGAAACAGAGGAGAAGAAAGGGGGGGCAGAAGGCAGACAGAAGACAGAGCAGGAGACAACAACGAAGGGGAACAGCAGAAGACAGAAGGCAGAAAAAGGGGAAAGGATGAAGACAGGGGAAAAAGGGCAGCTGACACAGGAGAGCCCACTCGGGTGTTCACTCAGCCTGCCATTTTGACCCTTGGGACCTGCCAGGGCCGGGTCCGCCTACTTTTCCGTACCTTTCCCTTTCCCTGCGTCCCCTCTTGGATTCTGCCCCTGGCCGAGCTTTTGCGAGGTGCCCAAGGCGCGCAGGGCACGTTCGCAAACTGCCGCTGCTCCCGCCCCTGCTTGCCCGAGGTGTTGACATGCCTGCCCACACACCCAGTGCTGCATGCCTGCTAGACTCCTGATTTTCGGCCACACAGTCAGCCGCCCAGGACTGATTGTCTACAGTCAACACCATGGACATGATTGTCTACAGTCAACACCATGGACATGATTGTCTACAGTCAACACCATGGACATGATTGTCTACAGGAAACACCATGGACATGATTGTCTACAGGAAACACCATGGGCATGATTGTAGACAGTCAACACCATGGACATGATTGTCGACAGTCAACACCATGGACATGACTGCAGACAGTCAACACAATGGATATGATTGTTTACAGTCAACACCATGGACATGATTGCCTACAGTCTACACCATTGACATGATTGCAGACAATCAACACCATGGACATGATTGTCTACAAGGAACTACATAGGCATGATAAGAGACAGTCAACACCATGGACATGATTGCAGACAGTCAACACCATGGACATGATTGTCTACAGTCAACACTATGGACATGATTGTCTACAGTCAACACCATGGACATAATTGTCTACAGTCAACACCATGGACATGTTTGTCTATAGTCAACACCATGGACATGTTTGTCTACAGTCAACACCATGGACATGTTTGTCTATAGTCAACACCATGGACATGATTGCAGACAGTCAACACCATGGACATGATTGTCTATAGTCAACACCATGGACATTATTGTCTATAGTCAACACCATGGACATGATTGTCTATAGTCAACACAATGGACATGTTTGTCTACAGTCAACACCATGGACATAATTGTCTATAGTCAACACCATGGACATGTTTGTCTACAGTCAACACCATGGACATGTTTGTCTACAGTCAACACCATGGACATGTTTGTCTACAGTCAACACCATGGACATGATTGTCTACAGTCAACGCCATGGACATGATTGTCTACAGTCAACACCATGGACATGTTTGTCTACAGTCAACACCATGGACATGATTGTCTATAGTCAACACCATGGACATGATTGTCTATAGTCAACACCATGGACATGTTTGTCTACAGTCAACGCCATGGACATGATTGTCTACAGTCAACACCATGGACATGTTTGTCTACAGTCAACACCATGGACATGTTTGTCTATAGTCAACACCATGGACATGTTTGTCTACAGTCAACACCATGGACATATTTGTCTATAGTCAACACCATGGACATGATTGCAGACAGTCAACACCATGGACATGATTGTCTATAGTCAACACCATGGACATTATTGTCTACAGTCAACACCATGGACATGTTTGTCTACAGTCAACACCATGGACATGATTGTCTACAGTCAACGCCATGGACATGATTGTCTACAGTCAACACCATGGACATGATTGTCTACAGTCAACACCATGGACATGATTGTCTATAGTCAACACCATGGACATGATTGTCTATAGTCAACACCATGGACATGTTTGTCTACAGTCAACGCCATGGACATGATTGTCTACAGTCAACACCATGGACATGTTTGTCTACAGTCAACACCATGGACATGTTTGTCTATAGTCAACACCATGGACATGTTTGTCTACAGTCAACACCATGGACATATTTGTCTATAGTCAACACCATGGACATGATTGTAGACAGTCAACACCATGGACATGTTTGTCTGTAGTCAACACCATGGACATGATTGTCTATAGTCTACACCATTGACATGAATGCAGACTGTCAACACCACAGACATGATTGTCTACAGTCAACACCATGAACATAATTGTCTACAGTGAACACCATAGGCAAGATAACAGACAGTCAATACCATGGACATGATTGCAGACAATCAAAACCATAGTCATGATTGTCTAAAGTGAACACAATGGGCATGATTGTAGACAGTCAAAACAATGGACATGATTGCAGACAGTCAACACCATGGACATGATTGCAGACAGTCAACACCATGGACATGATTGCAGACAGTCAACACCATGGACATGATTGTCTACAGTCAACACCATGGACATGATTGCAGACAGTCAACACCATGGATATGATTGCAGACAGTCAACACCATGGACATGATTGCAGACAGTCAACAGCATGGACATGATTGCAGACAGTCAACACCATGGACATAATTACAGACAGACAACTTCATGGACATGATTGTCTACAGTCAACACCATGGACATGATTGCAGACAGTCAACAGCATGGACATGATTGTAGACAGTCAACACCAATGACATGATTGCAGACAGTCAACAGCATGGACATGATTGCAGACAGTCAACACCATGGACATGATTGCAGACAGTCAACAGCATGGACATGATTGCAGACAGTCAACAGCATGGACATGATTGCAGACAGTCAACACCCTGGACATGATTGCAGACAGTCAACACCATGGACATGATTGTCTACAGTCAACATCATGGACATGATTGTCTACAGTCAATACCATGGACATGATTGTCTACAGTCAACACCAATGACATGATTGTCAGCGGAGCTGCATGCATCAATGTTGTCATGTTGGCAGGTACCATATAACAAAGATGTCAAAAATGGTGAAAACTTGCACCTATTATAGTTTTTTTGTGATTTGTTGGGGGGGGGGGGGGGGAGAAGGTTGGCAAAGAATGAAGGAGGAAGAATCAACTCATTCTGATGTTTCAGTGTATATGTGTGTGTGTCTGTATGTGTGCCTGTGTCTGTGTCTGTGTGTTGTCTGTGTGTGTGTTGTCTGTGTCTGTATAGTCTGTGTGTTGTCTGTGTGTGTGTGTGTTGTCTGTGTCTGTATAGTCTGTGTGTTGTCTGTGTGTGTGTGTTTGTCTGTGTGTGTGTTGTCTGTGTCTGTGTGTGTGTGTGTGTTGTCTGTCTCTGTGTGTGTGCTGTGTGTGTGTGTTGTCTGTGTGTGTGTGTGTTGTCTGCGTGTGTGTGTTGTCTGTGTGTGTGTGTTGTCTGTCTGTGTGTGTTGTCTGTGTGTGTGTGTTGTCTGTGTCTGTGTGTTGTCTGTGTGTGTGTTGTCTGTGTGTTTTTGTGTGTGTGTGTGTGTGTTGTCTGTGTGTGTGTGTGTTGTCTATGTGTGTGTTGTCTGTGTGTGTTGTCTGTGTGTGTGTGTTGTCTGTGTGTGTTTGTCTGTGTCTGTGTGCGTGCTGCCTGTGTGTTGTCTGTGTGTTGTCTGTGTGTGTGTTTGTGTGTTGTCTGTGTGTATGTGTGTTGTCTGTGTGTGTGTTGTCTGTGTCTGTGTGTGTCTGTGTGTGTGTTTGTGTGTGTTGTCTGTGTGTATGTGTGTTGTCTGTGTCTGTGTGTGTTGTCTGTGTCTGTGTGTTGTCTGTGTCTGTGTGTCTGTGTGTGTGTGTATGTTGTCAAGTCAAGTCAAGTCAAGTCAAAAACACTTTGTTGTCTGTGTGTGTGTGTGTGTGTGTGTGTGTGTGTGTGTCTGTGTGTGTGTGTCTGTGTGTGTGTGTCTGTGTGTGTGTGTGTGTGTGTGTGTGTGTGTGTGTGTGTCTGTGTGTGTGTGTGTCTGTGTGTGTGTGTGTGTGTGTGTGTTGTCACTAACTGACGGCCGAACTGCTGCTGTATAGCATGTCTACTCTGGCAGGAGCAAGCAGGTGTCTGCAGTAAGGGTCGCGGAGTAATCCTAGCTAGATCCCCTCCCCAGAAAAGGGATCGGTTACATGGGGATCTCTCCGCCAGTCACACGCCCTGTTTATGGCACCCCCTTGTGTCTCAAGCCTGCAGCATAGCTGGCACCGAGTAAAGCAGCAGTTGTTGTTGTTTTTTATCACATCAAGGTTATAATTACAATTTTACAAAAAGTCTTTCACCCCCACCCCAAAACTAAACCATTTCAAGAATTGGTTTTTGTCTGCAAACGTTTGGCCACCATGAAGGGAACCCTATCCCTCCCAACCCCCCTCCCTCCTCCCAACTTTAAGCAATCTAAACATAATCTCAGCCATGAACACAATTTACGCTGCACGACGCAATTTAAAAGTCAATCTTTTCCTCCTGTTTTTCTATGTGACTCAATATTCATACCGCACGTACTAAGGCGTAAAACCCACTTTTTAAGAAAGACTACCCTCTGAATCAATACTGATGTGATTTTGAACAAATTTGGAAGGTTTGAATTTTGAAAATTTTTCAGCAAAAACTGTACCCCCTCAGTCCTTTGTTGTCTGCTAGCTTCCTTACCGCAATATGCATGCGCGGGATCAACGCTGTAGGAATACAGGCAAACCTCATTTGATGACTATTTTCAACTTTCTCGTGACTACCTGGTATTGCTCTGTGTCCTCAATTCCACAAACAAGTGCACAGCGCAATTTTTCATGCTTAAACAAATCTGTGAAAATCACCCAAAAAATGTCGACTCCACTCTATAGAAGATACTGCATGACCCCTAAATTAATACTGGAGTGTAAGCTTATGACAGGAAGTTATCTTTAGTCTAACAAGGAAGATAGAATTCCTATAAAAGCTATACGGTGTAAAGAGACTATATAAATGTTGTCAATGTGTGTAAGTGTGAGATTACCTCAATGTGTGTAAGTGTGAGATTACCTCAATGTGTGTAAGTGTGAGATTACCTCAATGTGTGTAAGTGTGAGATTACCTCAATGTGTGTAAGTGTCAGATTACCTCAACGTGTGTAAGCGTGAGATTACCTCAATGTGTGTAAGTGTGAGATTACCCCCATGTGTGTAAGTTGAGATTACCTCAATGTGTGAAGTGTGAGATTACCTCAATGTGTGTCAGTGTCATATTACCTCAATGTGTGTCAGTGTCAGATTACCTAAATGTGCGAAGTGTCAGATTACCTCAATGTGTGTAAGTGGCAGATTACCTCATTGTGTTTAAGTGGCAGATTACCTCAATGTGTGTCAGTGTCAGATTACCTAAATGTGCAAAGTGTCAGATTAACTCAATGTGTGTAAGTGGCAGATTACCTCATTGTGTGTAAGTGGCAGATTACCTCAATGTGTGTAAGTGTCAGATTACCTCAATGTGTGCCAGTGTCAGATTACCTCAATGTGTGTCAGTGTCAGATTACCTCAATATGTGTGTCGGATTACCTCAATGTGTGGTGTGTCGGATTACCTCAATGTGTGTCAGTGTGAGATTACCTCAATGTGTAAGTGTCAGATTACCTCAATGTGTGTGAAGTGTGTAAGACATTAACTCAATGTGTGTGAAGTGTGTAAGACATTACCTCAATGTGTGTGAAGTGTGTAAGACATTACCTCGGCCTTTTCCCATTTCTTGAGACATGAAGGTGTGAGCACGATGCGAAAACACGGCTGCATTTTTTACCAGTGCTTCGTAGATGACGTCATATCCGTTCAAAACGACAACCAGACGACTACCGGCGTAGAAGGAAAAGATGTCGCCAAGTTTTTGTCTGAAAGACACAATCCATTGTTTGAAATCCGCAGAAATAAAATGAAGCATTTCTTAATCAACAGTCATTCACATTTGTCTCTCCTAAACATTTATTGTAGACAACAACAAAGGGGCAATCCATTTTCTGAATCTTTGTAACCAACCTGATCTACTCTTCAGCACAAACTCTGATTGAGGCTTTGAGTGTAAAGGTCAGTTAGACATTAAACCATCCTTGGAGTTAGAAGGTGGCTGCTTTGATGGCGGGCATCACACTGCGGCAGACGCACACATCTCAGCGTTGGTGAAGCTCGCTCTAGGGGGGGAAGGAATAACAGAGCAGTGAGCCGACATGCACACTGAAGACATCTGTACAGATTCCCTGGGGACTAACTAATTGCTGTCAGGGTTTTTCTTCTTCTGAATCAACAAAGCATGAAAACCTTAAACCACAGAACAACAGAATACATTGTTAAAAAGAGAACAACCTTGATTTTCTTGGGCTGGCAAACCACATTACGAAATACATAGAATTAGCTGGCAAAAGTAACATGGAAAAGTGTCCAGTTCTTCTGTGCTAAACTGAATCAGTAGGCGTCTGAAATCAATCTGCCGTCCACGCTTAACTGACAATGGTCAGCTGGAACTGGATGCTGATTACACCTCTCTCTCTCTTTCAGCCTAGCACACACACTCACACACACACACACACACACACACACACACACACCACACACACTCACACACCCCACACACCCCCACACCCCCCACCCACACCCCCCACACCCCCCCACATACCCACACCCACAACCCCCACACACACACCTCCACACCCACACACCACACACCACACACCCACACACACCCACAGACACCCCTCACCCCCCACACCACACCCCCCCCACACACCCACCCACACACACCCACACCCCCACACACCCCACACACACCCCCCCTCCCCCCCACACACCCCCCCACCCCCCCCCCCCCCCACCTCATCTCCCGGAACATGACCCTGGGGTCGGGGCCTGCCTTCAGCAGGTGGAGGTGGCCCAGCAGCGGCAGCCTCAGGCCCGCGGGGCAGGGCGGCAGGGGACCCAGCACCAACCGCTGCCGTTGCCGCTGCCGACTGGTCCACTGCAGGAGGGAGCCCAGCACGGCGCAGGCCAGCAGCAGGCCCAGGGAGGTGCAGGCCTGGCTGAGCCACGACCTCAGCTGACCCAGCACCAGCCACTGCGACGTCAGCAGCTCCACCGATGACGTCAGCGATTCCAACATGGCTGCGCCTGCTGCAAAAAGAAAAGAAAGAGGAGAGAAAGGTCTGTGACAGCTGTGAGCTTTCTGTGCTGCTTCATAGTGCACACCGGCTTTGAAGGATGCCTGGTCAGCACTTCGCTTTGAGTTCTTGTTTCCATTTGTTGGTTACTTGCACACACACACACGCGCGCGCGCGCGCGCGCACGCGCGCGCATGAGTGCTTATTCCATTAACGTCGAAATTAAAGAATAAAATAAAAGAATAAATAAAATAAAAGAATACACATACACACACTCTTACTTTGACCGTATACGCAATTCATGTGGGGTTATTACCTGTAAGATATACATCATCACGACAAAACCCGTCCTGCTCAAAGCTGACTGCAGACACACAAGAGCCCAACCCAGAGAGCCTGCTCTGCTTCTGCTCCCCAGTGTGAGTGGTCACTAGGTCTTGGGGGAGCTAAGGAGGTGTAACTTTGAGACTGACTGAGGGGAGTGGCTGGTGGGTATGATGATCACTAGAGGAGAGAGAGAGAGAGAGAGAGAGAGAGAGAGAGAGAGAGAGAGAGAGAGAGAGAGAGAGAGAGAGAGAGAGAGAGAGAGAAGAGAAAGAAAGAAATGACAGACATTCTTTTATTTCGAGGATAATGAATAAGCACACATGTGCTTTTTTACATCCAGTCCCCGCCCTTAAGGATATTATAGATGAAGAGAGAGAGATAATAAGAAGAAGAAGAGAAGAGAGGAAGAATGAAGAGAGAGAGAGAGAGAGACATGACAAGACAATCTCTATTACAGCTCAGCAATCACATCACTGCTGCTTTTTATAAATAGTCCCGTGCGCTGTTGGTATGTATAAGAAGACAGTGTGACTGTGTGGGGAAAGATAGTAGAGTTGTGACGCTGTTGGCTGTGAAGAGTCAGTCTGTTGATGGTATGGCTGAGTATAAGATAGAAGTCGTTGACGCTGTGAGTGTGATAGATAGTCAGCTCTAGTTTACTGCTGTTGGCTGTGTATAAGATAGTACAGTCTGTTGTACTGCTGTTGGCTGTGTATAAGATAGTACAGTCTGTTGTACTGCTGTTGGCTGTGTATAAGATAGTACAGTCTGTTGTACTGCCTAGTTGATGTGTATAAGATAGTACAGTCTGTTGTACTGCCTAGTTGATGTGTATAAGATAGTACAGTCTGTTGTACTGCCTAGTTGATGTGTATAAGATAGTACAGTCTGTTGTACTGCCTAGTTGATGTGTATAAGATAGTACAGTCTGTTGTACTGCCTAGTTGATGTGTACAAGATAGTACAGTCTGTTGTACTGCTGTTGGCTGTGTATAAGGTAGTACAGTCTGTTGTACTGCCTAGTTGATGTGTACAAGATAGTACAGTCTGTTGTACTGCTGTTGGCTGTGTATAAGATAGTACAGTCTGTTGTACTGCTGTTGGCTGTGTATAAGATAGTACGGTCTGTTGTACTGCTGTTGATGTGTATAAGATAGTACAGTCTGTTGTCCTAATGTTGGCTGTGTACAAGATAGTACAGTATGTTGTACTGCTGTTGGCTGTGAATAAATATAATTTAATCGTTGGATTGTATATAGATGTACAGTTGTAAAACAAGGCAAAGATTCAATGTCGCTTGGCATCAATAATTTAAGCATCAATACTCATATAAAACATAATAGAAATAACTGAACTTGTAAAAAACACAATCGCGCTGCACTCATGCATTTCAGCATGCACTCACAAACATACAGCAACAACAATACAAACACCATGCGCAGCCACCCTACCACACACACGCACACACACAACACACACACACACACACACTCGGAACAACACTTAGAAGGTGAAAGATGCTGTTTAAAAATTAGGGACAGATATGTGGGGGGAAAGTCTCAGGTAAGAAATAAGTGTGTTTTGAGGCTGGATTTGAAGGTTATCAAGTGAAGGCTTTTGTCGAAGTGAAAGAGGGAGGTCATTCCAGGTGGATGGACCAGAAACAGAGAAGGAGCGACGGCCAACAGTGGTTTGTTTGAATCTGGGTGTTCGAAAGCACAAAGTATCTGCGGCTGAACGAAGGGAGCGGGATGGAGTGTACAGATGAAGACAGTTACAGAGATAAGGGGGTGCAGATTTGTGGAGACATTTGAAACAGAGGGTACTGATTTTATACTCCAGTCTTTGTGAGACAGGCAGCCAGTGAAGAGATCACAGAAGAGGAGTGATGTGTTAAGATTTTTTCTTTTTTAGGACCAGTCGAGCTGCAGAGTTTTGTATGCGTTGAAGAGAGTGGATAGATGATGCTGGTAGGCCAGCCAAAAGAGAATTACAGTAGTCTAAACTTGAAAGAATGAGAGATATGACCAGCTTGGAAGTTGCATCAGTGGACAGATACTTGCGAATCGCGCTTATGCGCCTTAATTGATAGTAGCAAGACTGGCAGGTCTGGGTGATGAATTGTTTCATAGAGAGTGTGTTGTCAAGAACTACTTCTAAATACTTCACAGAGCTGGACAAAGGAACTGACGCACTGCCGAGTTCTATTGATGTTTTTGCGATAGAGGAAAGTTTATGTTGGGTTCCTATCAGCATGGCTTCGGTTTTATCGGCATTAAGTTGTAACTTGTTCTGAGTCATCCAGTTTTGAATGTCTTGAAGGCAGTAGGACATATTTGTCAGGAGGGAAGGGAAGTTTTCAACAGTATCACTGCACTGAAGCTGAGTATCATCGGTATAGAAATGATGATCAATATGGTGGTGGTTTATTATATGTGAGAGTGGAGCAGTGTAGAGAGTAAAGAGAACAGGGCCCAGGACTGATCCCTGCGGGACTCCACATTCCATTGTGACAGGTTTTGATTGAATTTTGTTTGTGCTGTGTATAAGATAGTACAGTCTGTTGTACTGCTGTTGGCTGTGTATAAGATAGTACAGTCTGTTGTACTGCTGTTGGCTGTGTATAAGATAGTACAGTCTGTTGTACTGCTGTTGGCTGTGTATAAGATAGTACAGTCTGTTGTACTGCTGTTGGCTGTGTATAAGATAGTACAGTCTGTTGTACTGCTGTTGGCTGTGTATAAGATAGTACTTGTTCGTGTTGTGTGTATAGATAGTACAGTCTGTGTACTACTGTTGGCTGTGTATAAGATAGTACAGTCTGTTGTATGCTGTTGGTGTGTATAGATGTAATCTGTTGTACAGTTCTGTGTAAGATTGTACAGTCTGTTGTAATGCTGTTAGCTGTGTATAAGATAGTACAGTCTGTTGTAACTGCTGTTGGCTGTGTATAAGATAGTACAGTCTGTTGTAATGCTGTTGGCTGTGTACAAGACAGTCATCAAAACAGTCTTCTTTTTCTGTTGTTGTTCTTTAAGATCTACAGTTTTGTGTTTAACTGACTGTTTTCCGCCATTTATTCAGTTCCACTGTTTTCTGTCCTTTGTTCAACCTCACTGGATACTGTGATCGTTTGTTCAATTCCACTACCTTGTGTCAACGTTTGTTCAATTCCACTGTTTTATTCCGTTGTTCAACTCACTGTTATGATCGTTGTTCAATTCCACTGTTTGTCATCTCAATTCCACTGTTTTATGTCTCGTTTGTTCAATTCCACTGTTTTATGTTATCGTTTGTTCAATTGTTTTTTTTGTTTGTTCAATTCCACTGTTTTATGTCATCGTTTCTTCAATTCCACCGTTTTATGTTGTTGTTCAGTTCCCCTTTTTTGTCGTTGTTCAATTCTACTCTTTTTTGTTTTTGTTCAATTCCACTGTTTTATGTCATCGCTTGTTCAACCCCGCTGTTTTCCGCTGTTGTTTAGGATCTACTACACTCCCCGCAGTGCCCGGAATCTGATCCCAGCCCTCCCCATTCTTGCCGTTCCCTGGACCTTCAACAGCTCTCCTGCACAACATGACAGTGAACAATTGTTGTCAACATGTCATGTGAACTCGTCAAGGGTCGACGATTCCTTGGCAGTGTGTGATGCGGGGCGTGTTGCAAGTGAATAAGGCCTTGTTTTGACAGAGGGGAAACACACACCGACACTGGATATTGCAAACTGGGTCAGCCATAGTTCTTCAGCTCGTATTCAAAGGCGGAGGAAATTGTAGAATTACGTTCCTTCTTCTGAACTCAATATCAACCCTTGCGCTCTTCTGCACACAAAAGCAGAATTGGCTATGTTTTCCCTTGCGCTCTGCGTCCATTTTGAATTGTTCAACCGTGTTCTCCTCTTAACAGAAACTGTGTCTTCACAAACAGCGCACTACTTTTTCAAAGAGGGGAGGGGCTCGAGAAGGGTGAGGATGAAGAAAGACTAGGAATGGGGTGGGGTGGGGGTGGGGGGGAGGGTGTCAAGGGTGGCTGAACTGGCTGAGGCACTCAGTGGAACAGCTGCAAACTTTACATGACAATGGAGTGATCTCCCCCACAAACTATGCATTCTCATCTCATCGTCAGACTAGGCTACCCCTGTTCGCCCCCCCCCCCCACTCCCCCCGGCAAGCTGTCAGGCTAGCACAAGCTAAGCATGAGATCTATGCCTGAGTGCCCATGAATGAAACAGGCTTTGTGTACTGCAATGCAGGAGTAGTGCAGTGCACTAACATTAGTCGCCTCTTGTTTTCCTCAGGACACACAAGGCCACCACGAGAACTAGCGCCTTTTCTCATGCAGTACACTTCTGTCTCCCCTTTCACCTGTCCCTGTCTCTCTTTTCACCTGTTCCTGTCTCTCTTTTCACCTGTCCCTGTCTCTCTTTTCACCTGTCCCTGTCTCTCTTTTCACCTGTCCCTGTCTCTCTTTTCACCTGTCCCTGTCTCTCTTTTCACCTGTCCCTGTCTCTCTTTGTGTTTTAACTTGAAGCACAGGTCACATCAAATACAGACGACTTTGCTACGAGAAGTTGTAATGACCCGTACATCATCTTCCGACGTGTGTGTCGAGAAACGTCATTTTACACCGGCACAGAACAACAACAGAAGCAAGTACATACAGAAGTTACAGCTGCTGCTGTTGCAGGGCTTAGACGTCATTATAATTTCAAGGAGATAGAGGACAGGGTTGTAGGGAAGAGACCCTTGATGGACAAATTGTTGTAAGTCCACTGTTATGCTCAAGGTTACCTTACATCTGGTTGCTTTGTATATTGTTATTCCTACCCGTTGTTTTGTATTTTTTGTATTTTTATTATTTTGTCCGTACGACTGCGCTTATGTTGTATTGTCTTGGATTTGTTCATCTTGTATTATGAGGTCTTGCTTCATATAGATAAATCCTCTATTTTATTTTTTTGTTTTTTTCAACATAGATTGTGTTTTGAATGCTTTTATTTTCTTGATTTTTTGGTGAGGGCAGGATAAAAAAAAGTCGGTAAACTTAATCGTTTACCCTCAGTAAAGACCATCGTGATTTGTCTTGACTTGGAACAAGTTTCGTGCTGCCTGGTAAGGAATCATAATAATATGTCGACAATAAACATGGAAGCTGCCCCAAATAGGTCAGAGGTGAGGCTCCAGAGGGTCTGTGATAACAACTTACCAGACCACTTAAATGAAGGTGTTACTTGAGTTGAAAAGCATGATTTTTCAGTTGAAATACATAACCAATGCCTGCACTGTTGAACATCAACACCAATGCCTGAACTGTTGAACATCAACACCAATGCCTGCACTGTTCAACATCAACACCAATGCCTGAACTGTTGAACATCAACACCAATGCCTGAACTGT
>CM054137.1:562695-575195 GCA_028751875.1 Rapana venosa | reverse complement strand
ACTGTGACGGCAGCCAACAAGAGCAACACATCCGCAGCTCTCTCTCTCTCTCTCTGTGGGAAACAAAGTAGGCCAGTCAGTGACAGCACTGAGAGGAGGTGTGGCTCAGCTGCTCAGGGTGTACTGCTACTACAGCTGTCTACTGTCCCCAGCACAGGGCGGCTGTTTTTATAGACAGACAGCAGAGGGACAGCAGTCTGGGCTTCCTGCAGGAGCTGTGGGCGTGACCTGTGACATGAGGGCACATGGTACCTCTGGGCGTCAGACACTGTGATTGACAGGCAGAGCACGCCCACAGGCATGGCTGCTTGGTGAGGGAGGTCCTTCAGCACTGCTGCTATAGCCAGACACAGCAGCCTTAACTAAACCCCTGCTGCATGTATGCCTGAGCTGCTCTCTCTCTCTCTCTCTCTCTCTCTCTCTCTTCTCTCTCTCTGTGTCTCACACACACACACATGCGTGTGAGCGTGTGCTTCTCTCTCTCTCTCTCTCTCTCTCCTCTCTCTCTCTCTCTCTCTCTCTCTCTCTCTCTCTCTCTTCTCACCAGACTGATTTGCAGTGATTATATCTTCATCTAGGGTGTGTGGCTTTCCTTCACCACATCATTCAAGGAAGTTCTTCCTTTATGTGGTTTCCACAGAAATAGTGTATTAGGGATAGAGGCAGAACTCTCTCTGTGTCTCCCTCTCTTTGATATGTCCTCTCTGTAAAAGTGGTAAAGATGATGAGTTACATTTAGTTCTGTGCTGTCCATTTTTTAAGGAGCTCAGAGATAAGTTTATTTCACCTAAATATTTTCGACAGCCTTGCACTTCAAATTAACTTTGCTGATGTCCTCTGCAAGACATAACCATATTTGGAACTTGTCTCACTTCCTTCACAAAGCCTTCAAGCTGAGAGAATTTGCAACATCATAGTTCATTATTATGATTATCATATTGTTGATTGTATGTTTGGTTTTAATGTTTCTGATGATTTGGTTTTTTGTTCACTTTCCCCTTCATTATGGGCTATGGCCTAATGAATAAACATCCGAATCCGAATCCGAATCCTCCGTCTCTGTCGCTCTCTCTCTCTCTCTCTGTCTCCCTGTCTCTGTCTCTCTCTCTCTCTCACATGCGTGGAGCGTGTGCGTTCTCTCTCTGTCTGTCTGTCTGTCTGTCTGTCTGTCTGTCTGTCTCTCTTTCTCTCTCTCTCTCTCTCTCTCTCTCTCTCTCTCTCTCTCTCTCTCTCTCTCTCTCTCTCTCTCTCACCAGACTGATTTGCAGTGATTATATCTTCATCTAGGGTGTGTGGCTTTCCTTCACCACATCTTTCAAGGAAGTTCTTCCTTTATGTGGTTTCCACAGAAATAGTGTATTAGGGATAGAGGCAGAACTCTCCCTGTGTCTCCCTCTCTCTCTGTCGCTCTCTCTCTCTGTGTCTCCCTACCCCTCTCTCTGTCTCTCTCTCTGTCTCTCTCTCTCTCTGTCTCTGCCTCTGTCTCTCTGTCTCTGTCTCTGTCTCTCTCTCTCTCTCTCTCTCTCTCTCTCTCTCTGTGAAACCATTCTGGCCTGGTATGAATTGTTATGACAGGCCTAATCTCAGATGTGCCACACTTGGCCATTGTTGATATTTTCAAACAATTCAGAGGGAAACTTTTCAAATCTTAATTCCTCAAAGCCTTACCTTTGAGTCAGTGACTTTTGCTTTATATAATAATTTATATGATTTTAGTACCATGTTGATGTAGTTGTCCTTTTAATGAAAACTTCCGTTTTGGACAGCTTGTGAAAAGTTCATTGAGCACCTGAATATATTCTCTTCTCTTCTCTTCTTATAACACTTCATGGTTCACGCTGAACCATGACAGTGGCAAAGCCAAGCTGTGTATCGCCAGTCAGAAGTTGGGTTGACAGCTCAAATCATCTTTAGCTGGCATGTTTTCCTCATCACTCCACACTCACGTGGTTTCCACTTGGAATGAAAACTTTCATGCAGGATAGAAGTGCAGCATGATTTCAGAGCTGTTTAAAAAACCTATTGTAGCACTGTGGGTCATCATCATCATCATCATCATCAGTCCCGTGACCTTGGCCGTCGTGGAGGAGACACGAAAGATCGAGACAGGCCTTGGTAAGCCTCCTCCATCCATCTCGGTCCTCGGCTCTGCACAGTAGTGCCGAGTCATTCATCCTGGTCCATTCTCTGATGTTGTCTATCCATGACTTGTTCTGTCTTCCCCTCTTTCTGCCACCTTCGAGTGTTCCCTGCATTACTGTTTTTGGCAGTGTTGTGGCGGGTGACGTGGCCGAACCATGTCAGCTTTTTCTTCTTGAGGATGGTGAGAAGGGGTTCTTGTGGACCTGCCAGCCGTGTTATTTGATGCATGATTTCAGAGCTGTTTAAAAAACCTATTGTAGCACTGTGGGTACAGCTGTTTAAAAAACCTATTGTAGCACTGTGGGTACAGCTGTTTAAAAAACCTATTGTAGCACTGTGGGTACAGCTGTTTAAAAAACCTATTGTAGCACTGTGGGTACAGCTGTTTAAAAAAACTTTTATAATAATAATAATAATATATGGAATTTATATAGCGCTGAATCTTGTAAAAAAACAAACAAATCGAAGCGCTTGCACTCAATCATTTACAGGCATGCAACTCTCCTTAAACATAATGAACAACAAATTTTAAATCCATGCACACACGCACGCACACACACGCACACACGCGCGCACACACACACACACACACACTCACACACACACACACACACACACACACACTCGGAACAACACTTAGAAGGTGAAAGATGCTGTTGAAAATTAGGGACAGATATGTGGGGGGAAAGTATCAGGTAGGAAATAAGTGTGTTTTGAGGCTGGATTTGAAGGTATCAAGTGAAGGCTTTAAGCGAAGTGAAAGAGGGAGGTCATTCCAGGTGGATGGACCAGAAACAGAGAAGGAGCCACGACCAACAGTGGTTTGTTTGAATCTGGGTGTTCGAAAGCACAAAGTATCTGCGGCTGAACGAAGGGAACGGGATGGAGTGTACAGGTGAAGACAGTTACAGAGATAAGAGGGTGCAGATTTGTGGAGACATTTGAAACAGAGGGTATTGATTTTATACTCCAGTCTTTATGAGACAGGCAGCCAGTGAATAGATCGCAGAAGAGGAGTGATGTGTTCAGATTTTTTCTTTCTTAGGACCAGTCGAGCTGCAGAGTTTTGTATGCGTTGAAGAGCGTGGATAGATGATGCTGGTAGGCCAGCCAAAAGAGAATTACAGTAGTCTAAACGTGAAAGAATGAGAGATGTGACAAGCTTGGAAGTTGCATCAGTGGACAGATACTTGCGAATCGCGCTTATGCGCCGTAATTGATAGTAGCAAGACTGGCAGGTCTGGGTGATGAATTGTTTCATAGAGAGTGTGTTGTCAAGAACTACTCCTAAATACTTCACAGAATTGGACAAAGGAACTGACGTATTGCCGATTTCTATTGAAGCTTTTGGATAGAGGAAAGTTTATGTTGGGTCCCTATGAGCATGGCTTCGGTTTTATCGGCATTAAGTTGTAACTTGTTCTGAGTCATCCAGTTTTGAATGCCTTGAAGGCAGTAGAACATATTTGTCAGGAGGGAAGGCAAGTTTTCAACAGTATCACTGCACTGAAGCTGAGTATCATCTGCATAGAAATGATGATCAATATGGTGGTTGTTTATTATATGTGAGAGTGGAGCAGTGTAGAGAGTAAAGAGAACAGGGCCCAGGACTGATCCCTGCGGGATTCCACATTCCATTTTGGACTCCACATTCCATTTTGATAGGTTTTGATTGAATTTTGTTTACAATAACTTCCTGGAACCTGTCTGTGAGGTATGAAGTAAAGCAGGTGAGGGCTGTACCGTTAATACCAAACGTATTTTGGAGGCGAGAAAGAAGAATTGAGTGATCTATGGTATCAAAGGCTGCAGATAAGTCAAGAAGAGTGAGGAGGGAGATTTTTCCTGCATCAGAAGCAAGTAGAAGTGTATCTAAAGTGTGGATCAGGGTGTTTTGGTGCTGTAGTTGGGGCAATAGGCAGACTGAAAAGTGGGAAGGAGATCATTGGAATGAAGGTGACTGTTGAGATGTTTAAGAACAACTTTTTCTAGTACTTTAGAGACAAAGGGTAAGTTTGAGACAGGCCTATAATTCTTCAGAATGTTGGGATCGAGGTCGTGCTTTTTCAGTAGAGGTGTGACTATTGCTGTTTTAAGAGCTGATGGAAAATTTCCTGACACAAGAGATGAGTTTACTATTTTAGTGATAATAGGTACAAGTTGTGGAAGGCATTGTGAGAAAACAGGAGCAGGTATGGGATCAAGGTCGCATGATTTTATAGTCATTTCCTTCAGAATTGTCATGATTTCTTTTTCACTTGTGGGATGGAAGGAAAAGAGGGGAGTGCCAGTGAACTGGGGATCAGGAGGCGCAGGCTGGAATTGAGTCTGATCCAGTCTGGAGCATATGTTTCGAACTTTGTTTGAAAAGAAGGCAGAAAATATGGATGGAAGTTCAGACAGGCTGTGGGTGTTAGGCAGAGGAGTTGTTTTTGCAGATCCAAGGAGATTTGAGGTAAGGGGAAAAAAGAGATTTTATGGATGTAGCACAGAGAACTTGGGAAGTGTAGTAGTCTGTCTATGCTGAATGGATTAAGAGTTTGACTTTGTTTATTTGTTTTAGGAAAAGCTGTTTGTTGATTTTGGTTTTTGACTTCCGCCACTGCTGTTCTAGTTGCCGGCGTTTGCGATGGTCAGTAGGAGGTGCATGCTCATCAAGCAGTTGGCGGAGAATAGTGTTATAGTGATCAGAGAGGTCAGTGTGGTCAGAGGTTTGTGAAAAACGTTCGGAAGCTTGTGAAGAGAAGGTATGAATGTCTAAGGCCTTAAGATTGCGACGAGTAACATATTTCTTCTTTCTGATAGGTTTTGTGATGTTGAGATGGAAAAGAATGGCGGAATGATCAGAATGCAGTTTGTCTGTGACAGAAACAGATGTGACAAGATTAAATGAAGCATTAGTAATCAGCCAGTCTAAAATATGACCAAATCTGTGCGTTGCTTCGTTTACCAGTTGAGAGAGAGAATGGTTGGACAGAGAAAGAGAAAGACGTTTGACATCTGGAGAAGACTGGTTGTCGAAATGGAAGTTGAAGTCACCAAAAATTATAAGTTTAGTGGGAGAGAGGCTGTAGTGGTCAAGGAGTGACTGGAATTCTTGGGGAAAAAGAGATGTTAGGTTGTTTTTACAGCTGGGAGGTGGACGGTAAAGGCAGAAGAAAGTAATAAAGTGGCCAGGTAGGTTGAGGTTGATTTCGCAAACTTCAAAAGATTCATGTGAGAATTGAAGGTTGTGACTGAAAGAACTGTAGCACTGTGGGTACAGCTGTTTAAAAAACCTATTGTAGGACTGTGGGGAGAGCTGTTTATAAAGCCTACTGTAGCACTGTGGGGAGAGCTGTTTAAAAATCTATTGTAGCACTGTGGGTACAGCTGTTTAAAAATCTATTGTAGCACTGTGGGTACAGTTGTTTAAAAACCTATTGTAGCACTGTGGGTACAGCTGTTTTACTTGTAGCACTGCTTCCACCATATTTCATATCTGTGGTGGCCACATTGTCATGCTGTTTCCACTATAGTTCATATCTGTGTGACCACATTGTCATGCTGTTTCCACTATAGTTCATATCTGTGTGACCACATTGTCATGCTGTTTCCACCATAGTTCATATATGTGGTGACCACATTGTAATGCTATTTCTACCATAGTTCATATATGTGGTGACCACATTGTAATGCTGTTTCCACCATAGTTCATATATGTGGTGACCAAATTGTAATGCTGTTTCCACCATAGTTCATATATGTGGTGACCAAATTGTAATGCTGTTTCCATCATTGTTTTTAATTATCTGTGGTGACTATTTTGTCATGTTGTTTCCACCATAGTTCATATCTATGGTGACCACATTGTCATGTTGTTTCTATCATAGTTCATAATTATATGTGGTGACCACATTGTCATGCTTTTTCCATCATAGTTCATATCTGTTGTGGCCACATTGTCATGTTTCTTTCTGTCATAGTTAATAATTATCTGTGGTTACCACATTGTAATGCTGTTTCCCCCATAGTACATATATGTGGTGACCACATTGTAATGCTATTTCTACCATAGTACATATGTGTGGTGACCACATTGTAATGCTATTTCTACCATAGTACATATATGTGGTGACCACATTGTAATGCTATTTCTACCATAGTACATATATGTGGTGACCACATTGTCATGCAGTTTCTATCATAGTTAGTATCTGTGGTGACTACATTGTCATGTTTCTTTCTGTCATAGTTCATAATTATATGTGGTGACCACATTGTCATGCTGTTCCAAACATAGTTCATATCTGGGTGACCACATTGTCATGCTGTATCCACTGTAGTTCATGTATGTGGTGACCACATTGTAATGCTATTTCTACCATAGTTCATATATGTGGTGACCACATTGTCATGCTGTATCCACTGTAGTTCATATCTATGGTGACCACATTGTCATGCTGTTTCCATCATAGTTCATATATGTTCTGACCACATTGTCATGATGTTTACACCATAGTTCATATATGTGGTCACCACATTTTCATGCTGTTTCCACCATAGTTCATATCTGTTCTGACCACATTGGCATGCTGTCCATCATAGTTCATATCTGTTCTGACCACATTGTCATGATGTCCATCATAGTTCATATCTGTTCTGACCACATTGTCATGATGTCCATCATAGTTCATATCTGTTCTGACCACATTGTCATGCTGTTTCCATCATAGTTCATATCTGTTCTGACCACATTGTCATGCTGTTTCCATCATAGTTCATATCTGTTCTGACCACATTGTCATGCTGTCCATCATAGTTCATATCTGTTCTGACCACATTGTCATGCTGTTTCCATCATAGTTCATATCTGTTCTGACCACATTGTCATGCTGTTTCCATCATAGTTCATATCTGTTCTGACCACATTGTCATGGGGTTTTTTTCATAGTGCATAATTAGCTGTGGTGACCATAGTGTAATGCTGTTTCCATCATAGTTCATATCTGTGGGGAACACATTCACATTCCTTTGCATGTGGGCTACTGTGATGTTTATTATATTTAGTGAATTACTCATTCTCACTGCTCGTTTCCCCACAGCTGGTTACATGGTGTCAGGTCAGGTGATGGTCATGGTTCACTGAGTGAAGGTGGGGACCTTTTCGCCATTGTCCCCATACATCATCTGCATAATTAGCATAAATGCATAAAACAGATAATTAAGGGAGGCACGGCTTTCTAACTGTTGTTTTTCTTCTTCTTCTTCTTCTTCATGTCTGTCTGTCTCTCTTTCTGCCTACCTGCCTGTCTGTCTATCTGTCTGTTCTGTCTCTCTCTGTGTCTCTCTGTCTCTCTATCTGTCTCTGTATCTATATAAATTCCATACATTATTATTATTATTATTATTATTATTATTATTATTATTATTATTATTATTATTTTATTATCTCTGTCTCTATTTCTCTGTCTCTCTCTCTGTCTCTCTCTCTGTCTCTCTCTCTCTATCTCTCTTTATTTCTTCTTCTTTGTCCTCTTCCTTTCTCTCTTTCTTTCTTTCTTTCCTTCTTTTTTCTTTCTTTCTTTTTCCCTTCTTTCTTTCTTTCTTTTTTTTTCTTCCTTTTTTCTTTTTTTCTTTCTTTCTTTCCTTCTTTCTGCTTTCTCTTTTCTTTCTTTCTTCTTTCTTTCATTTTTCCTGTTATTTTTTTCTGTTATTTTTTACTCTTACTTTCTATTCCATCCTTTCTCTCTTTCTGTTTTCTCTTCTTTTATTTATGTTTTCTTTTCTTTTTCTTTTTCTTTCTTGTTATTTTTTTTCCTGTCCACTCTCATTTCAATGATTTGAAAACAATGCACTAGATTGCTAGTTTGCCATCTGAATTTAATATCAGGAGTTTTCATGAATTCACCTTTTAACATAACTGTGTTCAATTTCTAATAGAATAGAGTATTAACTTCAATGATATTTGTCTTATCATACATGTTATACAAATGATTTAATTTTTTCGTTCGCCTGTTATTATTTTAGACTGTTCAATATCTTAATAGAACATAGTATTAATTTAATTGATATTTGTCTTATACAACATGTTATAACAATGTGACTTATATTATTAAAATGCGTGAGCATGGGTACGAATGTTTACAATGTGCGAGCGAGCGTGCGCGTGCGCGAGCGACTGTTTGTGAATGTGCGGATGTACGGGTTTACTAGTGCGCACATGAGTAAAGTGATTTTTGTTGGGGTGGGTTTGTGGCTGGCTGAGATATTGCTGATTTGTGGATGCTTTTTATCTCATGATGGGTGCGTGCTGATGTTGGACAGTGTGTGTGTGTTTTAAATATTATGTTTAAATATTTATTGTTTTTATGTATGGCGAGTAACCCGCGGAATTTCTGTGTCTTTGAGATAATAAAGCTTTTGAATTTGAATTTGAATTTGAATATGGGCTTTCTGCAGAGCTGTTTCTGAAAAATCTATAGATGATTTTGCTTGTAAGAAAAGATAAAAAAAGGTAAATGTATCCCATAACCTATCAGGTCGTAGGGAAGCGAGGCGTCGGAGACCTGACTTCTCTAGGGGCCAGCATATTGAGGGCGGCACGGAGGGCAGGTACCCATTTACTGCTGGGTGAACTGGGGGACTATACTGAAGCCAAGGCGTGCAAACGGTCACCCATCCAACTGGTAACCACGCTCGACGCTGCTTAGCTTGGCTGGGGAAAAGCGAGTGCTCTGACCACTGAGCTATCCAGTCCCCTGTTTGTAAGAAAAGCTTTCGGATGATATTTGGACGTACTGGTGGCAGACATGTCTTTGTTTTTCCTAATGCGATGCTGCTTCTTAAAAGTTGACTTGTCAAATCCATCCTTGTTTTTCCTAATGCGATGCTGCTTCTTAAAAGTTGACTTGTCAAATCCATCCTTGTTTTTCCTAATGCGATGCTGCTTCTTAAAAGTTGACTTGTCAAATCCATCCTTGTTTTTCTTAATGCAATGTTACTTCTTAAAAGTTGACTTGTCAAATCCATCTTTGTTTTTCCTAATACAATGATGTTTCTTAAAAGTTGACTTGCCAAATACATCCTTGTTTATTAATGCAATGTCCCCGCTTAAAAACAGCTGACTTTCACGATGCATCATTTAAAAACTGCCACTAAACACCTGTTTAAAGCAGGGAACAACTTCAGTGACAAGACAATCGCTGACTAAGGCAAACATTGAGGCGTCCGCTAAAACAGTTTGCCAGGCAACAAATTCAGCAGTAAATCTGCATACATTTGACATTCATGTAACAAATGGATTCATTCCCAGTGACATTCGTATTGCAGACTTTCCCTGGTCTCTCCTGCCTTTAATTTCAGTTTTACACTATAGACCACTCCATTTTTCTCTCCGTCTTCAAAACACTTTCGGTATTACTGGCACAGCCCTCACCTGGTTTAATTCATACCTTACTGACCGATTTCAGACAGTTGCAGTGAACAAGATTCAACCAATATCTGCCAAACTGAAATGCGGAGTCCCACAGGGATCAGTTCTAGGCCCTGTTCTGTTCACTCTTTACACTGCCCCACTGTCACATATAAAAAAAACGTCATCAAATCAACCATCATTTTTACGCAGATGACTCTCAGATTCAAAGCAGTGTTACTCCTGAAAATCTGCCTTCTCTCCTGGCAAATATGGCCCACTGCTTTGAAGATATTCAAAACTGGATGACACAGAACAAATTCATCACCCAGACCTGTCAGTCGTGCTACTATCAGTTACGGCGTATTAGTCCAATCCGAAAGTACCTGTCCACCGATGCAACAGCCAAACTTGTCACTTCTCTCATTCTTTCACGTCTGGACTATTGCAATTCTCTTTTGTCTGGTCTGCCAGCATCATCATATCCACTCCCTTCAACATATACAAAACTACGCAGCTCGACTAGTTCTCAGAAAGAAAAAATCGGAGCACATTACCCCCCTCTTGCGATTTCTCCACTGGCTGCCTGTGCCACAGAGAGTAGATTATAAGATCAATACCCTCTGTTACAAATGTCTCCACAAAACAGCACCCTCCTACCTCTGTGAATGTCTTAACCTGTACACTCCTTCACGTTCCCTCCGCTCTGCTGCAGATACCTTGTGCCTACGAATACCTAGATTTAACCAATCCACCGTTGGCCGCCGCTCTTTCTCTATTTCGGGTCCATCGACCTGGAATGAGCTCCCTCTCTCTCTTCGCCAGAAGCCTAGCTATGACACTTTTAAATCCACCCTCAAGACATATTTATTTCAAACCTAAGATTTCCCCCCTCCTGTTTCATATCAGAACTATCCCACCCTTCACTAACTCATGTCCTATCACCCTGCTAAAGTATATGACCTGTGTGTGTGTGTGCTTTTGAAAAACATTTGACTATTGCAATTTTATTTCATAGATTTGGTCTACAGCGTACCATGTTTGTAATATCTGTTTGAACTATTGATTATTTGTCATTGGTTGTATGACTGGGTAAGATTAGGTCAAATGCATGCGCTTTGATTTGTCTTTCCAAGATTTAGCGCTATATAAGTTCCATTTATTATTATTATTATTATTTTACCTGCATATTGTTATTGCTGTTTTGAGGCTACAGCAAGAGAACTGTAGGAGAGAACAGCTGTGCACATTGTAGATAATTATAGTACAACCGGGCTGTCTGTTACACCAAGGGAACTGTATGTTGGAGAAAACAGCTGTGCGCATAGCTATGGTAAAACCACATTGCATGTGACAGCAGAAACTGCAGAATTCTTGGCTGAGTGTAGCCACTGATTGTTTCTGCTCCTTCCTTGTCCTTAGCAATGATTGTTTCTGCTCCTTCCTTGTCCTTGGCAATGATTGTTTCTGCTCCTTCCTTGTCCTTGGCAATGATTGTTTCTGCTCCTTCCTTGTCCTTGGCAATGATTGTTTCTGCTCCTTCCTTGTCCTTAGCAATGATTGTTTCTGCTCCTTCCTTGTCCTTGGCAATGATTGTTTCTGCTCCTTCCTTGTCCTTAGCAATGATTGTTTCTGCTCCTTCCTTGTCCTTAGCAATGATTGTTTCTGCTCCTTCTTTGTCCTTAGCATTACCCAGAACTGATTGCTCTCAGCTGCTTCCGGCTGATCCCAGTCTGTCACTGCAGTTCACAAGTTACCACTCCTGTAAGGGCACTCCATGAGTTTGCAGAAATCGCAGCGAAGATGTCATATAGGGGGAGGGGGGGGGGGGGTTGCTAAGCATTGAGAGCTTTGTGCACGTGATATGAGGTCAGTTAGGGCAAGGGCTTGAGCCTCTTGTCAGATGGGAGTTTTCCCCTGGAGTTAACATGGGTAGTGACTTTACTCTTTGTAGGGTATTTCATCCTGGAGTAAACATGGGTACTTGTTGAACTGTCAGTAGGAATATTTCCCCTGGAGTTAACATGGGTACTTGTTGAACTGTCAGTAGGAATATTTCCCCTGGAGTTAACATGGGTACTTGTTGAACTGTCAGTAGGAATATTTCCCTTGGAGTTAACATGGGTACTTGTTGAACTGTCAGTAGGAATATTTCCCCTGGAGTTAACATGGGTACTAACTCCACTGGCCTGATAGGACTGGGGATGAAACCCAGGCCCCTGTGCGAGCACAGACCATGTTGTACACGTGTTACACCATGTTGTACACGTGTTACACCATGTTGTACACGTGTTACACCATATTGTACACGTGTTACACCATGTTGTACACGTGTTACACTATGTTGTACACGTGTTACACCATGTTGTACACGTGTTACACTATGTTGTACACGTGTTACACCATGTTGTACACGTGTTACACCCCATTCAGCTTTTCTAGGAGAGAACAGGCGGCATAAGTGGCATGAACAAATGGCATATACCCAGCATGCAGCTTGAAATATAGAGGAATGAGCTCCGTCAGCTTTACTTGCCCGCCACCCACTGCCTGGAAAATGGAGAGCTCTGCCCTGACTTGTGCTGAAGGAAAGACAGAAACAGAGCAACAATCATCCCTCTGTATCAGTAACAGAACAATGATCCCTCTGTATCAGTAACAGAACAATCATCCCTCTGTATCAGTAACAGAACAATCATCCCTCTGTATCAGTAACAGAACAATCATCCCTCTGTATCAGTAACAGAACAATCATCCCTCTGTATCAGTAACAGAACAATCATCCCCTCTGCATCAGTAACAGAACAATCATCAGAATAATTGTCTCTGTACCAGTAATTTTACTGTTTTTCAACTTGAGACAAACATGTAAAATTCGTTTTCTTTGTCGACTGGTTAATTTTGATTTTTTGCTACTACGTGAGTTATTGTGTGTGTGTGTGTGTGTGGTGTGTGTTGTGTGTGT
>CM054137.1:544718-562195 GCA_028751875.1 Rapana venosa | reverse complement strand
GAGAAGGGAAACGGATTGTGGGGGGAAGGGTGGATCCAGGGGATAAAGGGACAGAGGGTTAGGGACAAGCTGTCGGCGACTCCTCAGGGCACACCGAGCTGCACCCTCTCCAGGCCCGACTCCACCGCTGGAGGCACCCACAGGAACCTGTCACTGAGAAAGAACAAGGTGCACTCCTGCACCCAAGAAAGACGTTGACAAAACGGACAACACAACGAAGAACGTAGACTGGTCCCCGGGAGCCCAAACCACTCAAATATGACTGCTCCCCTCTGCTCTCCAAGAAGATACACCACACCACAGGAAGTAAGGCGCACTCCTGCACCCCAAGGAAGACGTTGACAGGACAGACATGACGTAACAACGAAGAACGACGAAGACCGGTTCACAGGAGCCTGAACTACTCCAAGGTACTGCTTCCCCCCTGCTCTCCAAAATAGAGAGACAACACCACACGGCGCCCAACAGACAATGCTGGACCAACGAACTTCAGCCAAAGACTGATTCTCCTCCTCCTAACTCAAGTCAAGACCTCCTCCTATTTAAAGCTGCTGCTACTCAGCTGATGAACCAAACCCTAGCTCACGAGCAGAAACTTCACAGGAAGCTAACCTGCATGCAAAAACAAATCAAAGGGCTGGCACTCAACTCATTCTTACACAGTCATACAACCAGTAACAATTAATAGTTCCATCAAGTCCAAATGTGCACGCACGCACGCGCACAGCACGCACGCACGCACGCACACACGCACGCACACACTCAGACACACTCAGACACACACACACACTAAGCTGGAGTCCACCACATACGTGAAAAATGCACATGTGAACACAGAAAGACACTAGCACGGAGATATGCACCGAATTTCATGCAGAAGTATGCGAACTGTGACAATACCCCCCCCCCCCCCCCCCCCCCCCCCCTCTGAAATTCAAACCACCCGGTTTGAACCGTAACCAAGACACGGTGAGCATAATGAACAATGAAACACGACACAGTCACCACTAACCAACCTGGTGACAAAGTGCCACCTCCACGAAAAGAAACTCCTGGTGACAACCAGCAGTAAAGACCACAAAACCCGGTGACAACCAACCAGTGATGACTGACACCACTGACACCAGCAATGACAGACCCTAGTGACAAATGACCCTAGTAACAGCATGCCACAATGTCAATCAACACCAGCAACAACAAATCTTAGCAACAGGTTCCTCAAGACAGACCTCTGAGATGACCTCAGGTTACCTCCACGACATGAGATCGTGACCACCCTGGAATCACCCTTCCATAGCTCCAACATACCAACAGACAACTGGAAGCAACTTCCCAAAAGAAAACCAAAGGCAACACAGACTTACCCATCCACACTGGAATAAAATGAACTTGAAAAGTTATCCCACACTACAAGGTACTTAACTTCACCTAAATAAAGAACTCAGTAACCCTAAGGCATGACCAAGCACTTCCCCTAGCAAAGGGTCAAGGACACTTACCCCAACACCTCCTCCACCAGGAGCTTGGCTTCTGAATAACCGCCACTGCAGCGTCCTTCCTACCTCTTATCCGCCGCGGGACCAGGCACTTCCCAGAAAATGGAAAAGAGAGAGATGCTTTTGAAGGATGGGATCTCGTCCGGGGAACCCTGGCTACCCTTACATTCGCCACAGCCCTCTGACAACTCACAGGACTGACACAGTGTCTGATGTCTGCACACATCCCTGGCCAGTAGTAGTCCTCAAAAATCTTATCACGAGTCTGCCTTGCTCCCAGATGACCTGACATGGGAGTTTGAGGCCCCAGCCGCATCACAGTGACACGTGGGTCCTTAGGAATGCAGGTCTGACTGACAGAACCCCAGCGACTCCTGTATTACCGGACAAGAACTTGCTGGTGCTGAAAAGAAACGTCCCCAGACCTTGTCCTTACAGTGGCAGTACTGTCTGCCAGATCTCTCCCCCCTTGCAAGCTTGAATCCCCTCTCTGCTTCTCCTCAGCCAACTCCTCTTTGGAACACTGGCACCCCCAGCCCAGGAGGAAGTGAGACAGGCTGGGACTTCTGAGGAGCCGCAGACTTAGTCTATGTGACTCCGACAATCTTAGGTACATTCCTCTGTAGGTAGATTCAACTGTAGGTATATTCCAGTGTAGGTACATTCCTCTGTAGGTACATTCCTCTGTAGATATATTCCAGTGTAGGTACATTCCTCTGTAGGTAGATTCCACTGTAGGTATATTCCAGTGTAGGTATATTCCAGTGTAGGTATATTCCTCTGTAGGTATATTCCAGTGTAGGTATATTCCAGTGTAGGTATATTCCAGTGTAGGTATATTCCTCTGTAGGTATATTCCAGTGTAGGTATATTCCAGTGTAGGTACATTCCTCTGTAGGTACATTCCACTGTAGGTACATTCCTCTGTAGGTACACTAGGTACATTCCACTGTAGGTACACTAGGTACATTCCACTGTAGGTACACTAGGTACATTCCTCTGTAGGTACATTCCTCTGTAGGTACATTCCACTGTAGGTACACTAGGTACATTCCTCTGTAGGTACATTCCACTGTAGGTACACTAGGTACATTCCTCTGTAGGTACATTCCACTGTAGGTACACTAGGTACATTCCTCTGTAGGTACACTAGGTACATTCCACTGTAGGTACATTCCTCTGTGCGTTCAACTGTACAAACATTTGTAACTCCCCCCCCCCCTCCGCTATCCCCTGCACACACACAAAAATACACCGTGTCATACGCCCCCCCCCCCCCCTAAAACAAAGTAAATCACACAAACAAAACAAAACAATGTATCATCTGTCCATTGCTGGCTGGCTGTCTGTCTGGCTGGCTGTCTGACTGTTTGTCTTCAGGTCCACGCATCTGTCCATTGTTCTGTCTGTCTGTCTGTCTTCATGTCCACACATCTGTCCATTGTTCTGTCTGTCTGTCTGTCTTCATGTCCACGCATCTGTCCATTGTTCTGTCTGTCTGTCTGACTTGAGGTCCACGCATCTGTCCATTGTTCTGTCTGTCTGTCTTCAGGTCCACGCATCTGTCCATTGTTCTGTCTGTCTGTCTTCATGTCCACGCATCTGTCCGTTGTTCTGTCTGTCTGTCTGTCTGTCTGTCTTCTGTGTCTTCGTCGAGCGTGGTTACCAGTTGGATGGGTGACCGTTTGCGCGCCTTGGCTTCAGTACTGTTCCCCCAGTTCACCCAGCTGTAAAATGGGTACCTGCCCTCTTTAGGGTCAGGGAAGGTAAAGCAGCGAGGGAGAGGAGATGGGCGCCGCCCTCAATATGCTGGCCCCTAGAGAAGTGAGGTCTCTGACGCCTCGCTCCCCTACGACCACATAGGTTATGGGAACACACCTTTATCTTTACCTTTACTTTCATGTCCACGCATCTGTTCATTGTTCTGTCTGTCTGTCTTCATGTCCACGCATCTGTCCATTTTTCTGTCTGTCTGTCTGTCTGTCTGTCTTCAGGTCCACACATCTGTCCATTGTTCTGTCTGTCTGTCTGTCTTCAGGACCACGCATCTGTCCATTGTTCTGTCTGTCTGTCTGTCTTCAGGTCCACGCATCTGTCCATTGTTCTGTCTGTCTGTCTGTCTTAAGTTTTACGCATCTGTTCATTGTTCTGTCTGTCTGTCTTCAGGTCCACGCATCTGTCCCGGAGAGCAGATGGCGAGACTGGAGCTGTTCCTGTACTTCAGCAACATCCTCCACCGCTATCGCCTCCTGCCCCACACCCCGCCCTCCCTGGAGGGGCGTATGACGCTGCTGCACGCCCCCCGCCCCTACCTCATCCGGCTGGAGAAGCGGCAGTAGAGGGAGGCTACTCCACGGCATGTTTGCAGAGATGGTTATACCCCTTGATTAACTCTTGTGATGTGGAACTATGTGCAACTAAGAGAGAGAGAGAGAGAGAGAGAGAGAGAGAGAGAGAGAGAGAGAGAGAGAGAGAGGAGAGAGAGAGAGAGAGAGAGAGAGGCATGCTGACCATTTCAGAACAATGATTGTCTGTGGAGGGAAGGAAAGGGGAAGGAAGCCGTGGCTGCTATCCCTAACCTCCCTCTGCTGACCCTGTGTGACCTTCTCTCTGACCTTAGGTTTTGGTGCTCACAGCTGCTCCTCCCTTCTGCTGACGTCTGCGTGACGTTGCAGAACGGCAGGGATGGAAGGCTGAGCAAATGCCAACACGTCACCTCAGCGTCACAACGAATGTCAGCAAAACCACATCCCCCCTTACAAGTGAAAACCACATCCCCCCTTACAAGTGAAAACCACATCCCCCCTTACAAGTGAAAACCACATCCCCCCTTACAAGTGAAAACCACATCCCTTACAAGTGAAAACCACATCCCTTACAAGTGAAAACCAACATTTGCCTCCCCCTCCCTCTCCCTGTTCTTGCTCCAAGAGAATTTGTTTTGTTTTAATAATCACCAATCACCTTTGACCCCACCGGCACTCCCAAAGATGAAAAAAGCAAAGAAAGAGCGAACTTGTTGAATGCACGAAACAGGAAAACATGGCAGCAGTTCTTGTTCAGTACGTCCTACAGAGATCAGCTTACAGTGCAAACTACGATCAGCGTTTGATGGAGTGTGTGAATGGCAGAAACCCAAAGCACAGAACTGGCATTGCTCCTTATGGCATGCAGAGCAAGGCAGCGGAGGAATGGCGGCCATCTTGAGGAAACCGATGTTCAGTGTAAAAGGTAAAGGGTCCCATAACCAATAAGGTCGTAGGGGAGCAAGGCGTCAGACCTCATTTCTCCAGGGGCCAGCATATTGAGGGCGGCGCCCATCTCCTCTCCCTCGCTGCTTTACCTTCCCTGATCCTAAAGAGGGCAGGTACCCATTTACAGCTGGGTGAACTGGGGAACTGTACTGAAGACAAGGTGCGCAAACGGTCATCTATCCAAGAGGTAACCAAGCTCGATGCTGCTTAACTTGGCTGGGGGGAAGCAAATGCTCTGACCACTGAGCTGTCCCGTCCCTTCTGTTCAGTGTATATTGGGGGGAAAGGCCACGAGGAGGAAGCCAACAGGTCATGACAAGTCAGGCCAGTGCTTGCTGACCTGGTGAGGGAGCTACACCAGCATCAACAGGATCTGGCTGTACACTACACCAGCACCAACAGGATCTGGCTGTACACTACACCAGCATCAACAGGATCTGGCTGTCAGCACACTACACCAGCATCAACAGGATCTGGCTGTACACTACACCAGCATCAACAGGATCTGGCTGTACACTACACCAACATCAACAGGATCTGTCAGTACACTACACCAGCATCAACAGGATCTGGCTGTACACTACACCAGCATCAACAGGATCTGGCTGTACACTACACCAACATCAACAGGATCTGGCTGTACACTACACCAGCATCAACAGGATCTGGCTGTACACTACACCAGCATTAACAGGATCTGGCTGTACACTACACCAACATCAACAGGATCTGGCTGTACACTACACCAGCATCAACAGGATCTGGCTGTACACTACACCAACAGGATCTGTCTGTACACTACACCAACAGGATCTGGCTGTACACTACACCAACAGGATCTGTCTGTACACTACACCAGCATCAACAGGATCTGTCTGTACACTACACCAGCATCAACAGGATCTGTCTGTACACTACACCAACAGGATCTGGCTGTCAGCACCAGCATGGCGGGGATAGTGGCGGAGAACTGATGACTGCAAACACATAGCTGAGTAATAATAATAATGATAATAATAATAATAATGATATATAAAAAGTGTTGACTGGAAACACGTATCTGAGTAATAATAATAATAATAATGATATATAAAAAGTGTTGACTGGAAACACGTATCTGAGTAATAACGATATAAAAAGTGTTGACTGGAAACCCTTAGCTGAGTAATAAAAAATAATAATAATAATAAAAATTGTTGACTGGAAACACGTAGTTGTGTGATAATGTAAAAGTACTGACTGGAAACACTTTTTTGTGTAATGATGTTGAAACATTTTTACAGTTATAATACAGGAAAAACAGAATTATAACAAAGGGAAGTAATTTTGCAAAAACTTCTTTGTTGTAAAGGTTACATCCCATTATTTGGCAGGAAAGAAATTATTATTATTTTTTTTATTACTCAGCTAAGGGTTTCCAGTCAACACTTTTTATGCTGTCCATAAGCTGTCCACTCTGCTCTCCACTCTGCTGCCCACTCCGCTGTCCATAAGCTGTCCATAAGCTGTCCATAAGCTGTCCATAAGCTGTCCATAAGCTGTCCACTCAGCCAGTGGATGTCAATGTGCTCCTCTTTGACACCGCATTCATTATTCAGGTGTCATTGTCCTGTACGTCCTTTCTTCAGGTGTCGTTGTCCTGTACGTCCTTTCTTCAGGTGTCATTGTCCTGTACGTCCTTTCTTCAGGTGTCATTGTCCTGTACGTCCTTTCTTAAGGTGTCATTGTCCTGTACGTCCTTTCTTCAGGTGTCATTGTCCTGTACGTCCTTTCTTCAGGTGTCGTTGTCCTGTACGTCCTTTCTTCAGGTGTCATTGTCCTGTACGTCCTTTCTTCAGGTGTCATTGTCCTGTACGTCCTTTCTCTCCCGGAACATGCCTCTATTCAATACACTTCATATTGTTCTCATATGCATAGATTTGGAAAACATGCCTCTGTTCAATACACTTCATATTGTTCTCATATGCATAGATTTGGAAAACATGCCTCTGTTCAATACACTTCATATTGTTCTCATATGCATAGATTTGGAAAACATGCCTCTGTTCAATACACTTCATATTGTTCTCATATGCATAGATTTGGAAAACATGCCTCTGTTCAATACACTTCATATTGTTCTCATATGCATAGGTTTGGAAAACATGCCTCTGTTCAATACACTTCATATTGTTCTCATATGCATAGATTTGGAAAACATGCCTCTGTTCAATACACTTCATATTGTTCTCATATGCATAGATTTGGAAAACATGCCTCTATTCAATACACTTCATATTGTTCTCATATGCATAGATTTGGAAAACATGCCTCTGTTCAATACACTTCATATTGTTCTCATATGCATAGATTTGGAAAACATGCCTCTGTTCAATACACTTCATATTGTTCTCATATGCATAGATTTGGAAAACATGCCTCTGTTCAATACACTTCATATTGTTCTCATATGCATAGGTTTGGAAAACATGCCTCTGTTCAATACACTTCATATTGTTCTCATATGCATAGATTTGGAAAACATGCCTCTGTTCAATACACTTCATATTGTTCTCATATGCATAGATTTGGAAAACATGCCTCTGTTCAATACACTTCATATTGTTCTCATATGCATAGATTTGGAAAACATGCCTCTGTTCAATACACTTCATATTGTTCTCATATGCATAGATTTGGAAAACATGCCTCTATTCAATACACTTCATATTGTTCTCATATGCATAGATTTGGAAAACATGCCTCTGTTCAATACACTTCATATTGTTCTCATATGCATAGGTTTGGAAAACATGCCTCTGTTCAATACACTTCATATTGTTCTCATATGCATAGGTTTGGAAAACATGCCTCTGTTCAATACACTTCATATTGTTCTCATATGCATAGATTTGGAAAACATGCCTCTATTCAATACACTTCATATTGTTCTCATATGCATAGATTTGGAAAACATGCCTCTATTCAATACACTTCATATTGTTCTCATATGCATAGATTTGGAAAACATGCCTCTATTCAATACACTTCATATTGTTCTCATATGCATAGATTTGGAAAACATGCCTCTATTCAATACACTTCATATTGTTCTCATATGCATAGGTTTGGAAAACATGCCTCTATTCAATACACTTCATATTGTTCTCATATGCATAGATTTGGAAAACATGCCTCTATTCAATACACTTCATATTGTTCTCATATGCATAGGTTTGGAAAACATGCCTCTATTCAATACACTTCATATTGTTCTCATATGCATAGGTTTGGAAAACATGCCTCTATGCAATACACTTCATATTGTTCTCATATGCATAGATTTGGAAAACATGCCTCTATTCAATACACTTCATATTGTTCTCATATGCATAGTTTGGAAAACATGCCTCTGTTCAATACACTTCATATTGTTATCATATCAAAATTCATCACCCAGACCTGTCAGTCGTGCTACTATCAATTACGGCGTATTAGTGCAATTCGAAAGTACCTGTCCACTGATGCAACAGCCAAACTTGTCACTTCTCTCATTCTTTCACGTCTGGACTATTGCAATTCTCTTTTGTCTGGTCTGCCAGCATCATCTATCCGCTCCCTTCAACGTATACAACACTCCGCAGCTCGACTAGTTCTCAGAAAGAAAAAATCGGAGCACATTACCCCTCTCTTGCGATCTCTCCACTGGCTGTTAATTATAAGATCAGTACCCTCTGTTACAAATGTCTCCACAAAACTGCACCCACCTACCTCTGTGAATGTCTTAACCTGTACACATTTCACGTTCCCTCCGCTCTGCTGCAGATACCTTGTGCCTACGAATACCTAGATTCAACCAATCCACCGTTAGCCACCGCTCTTTCTCTATTTCGGTTCCATCGACCTGGAATGAGCTCCCTCTCTCTCTTCGCCAGAAACCTAGTTATGACACTTTTAAATCCAGCCTCAAGACATATTTATTTCAAACCTAAGATTTTCCCCCTCTTGTTATCAGAACTATCCCACCTTCACTAACCCATGTCCTATCAACCTGCTAAAGTATATGACCTGTGTGAGTGTGTGTGTGTGTGTGCGCTTTTGAAAAACATTTGACTTTTGAAATTTTATTTCATAGATTTTGTCTGCAGCGTACCATGTTTGTAATATCTGTTTGTTTAAACTATTGATTATTTATCATTGATTGCATGACTGTGTCAGATTAGGTTGAATGCATGCTCTTTGATTTGTCTTTGCAAGATATAGCGCTATATAAGTTCCATTATTATTATTATTATTATTATTATTATTATTATGTATACATTTGGAAAACATTCCTCTGTTCAATACACTTCATATTGCTCTCATATGTATAGATTAGGAAAACATGCCTCTGTTCAATACACTTCATATTGTATAGATTTGGAAAACATGCTTCTGTTCAATACACTTCATATTGTATAGATTTGGAAAACATGCTTCTGTTCAATACACTTTGCATTGTATTTACGGGCCGTGTGTTTATTGTTGTGCCTTGGGCTTGCACTGGTATGACGCTTTGGTAGATATGTTTCCCTGACTCGGGAGTGAGAAGCAAAGCTCAGAGGTCGTGCCAGCAGTAGCCAGCTGTGTTTGGAATCCAGCAAACCGAAAGAAATGAACCCCGACCCATCACGCTTCAATGCCAAAGAAAAAAGAAAAAAGTCAACCAGAAAGGAAAACAGATGTTAAGAATTGCGCAAACTATAATAAATGTGTGAGGTGGAAGTTTGTTTAGATAAGTTTTGACGAGAATGTAAAGATTCAAAGACTTTTAAACTCAAATGGGAGAAATTTCAAATTGAATTGAATTGAATACCACTTTCAGTCACTGCAGATTTCTCTGAAGTTAAACTTTTGAGCTGTCCTTCCCGGGGACATCTTATCGCCATAAGAGCAGCGCCACCCATACTTTTTTTTAATGTTCCTGTTTGCAAGTGTATCTGTTCCCTATGGGAGTGGCTTTTTCTACAGAATTTTACCAGGAACAACTCTTTTGCTGCCATGGGTTCTTTGACGTGCGCTGAGTGTGTGTTGCACACTAGACCTCGGTTTATCGTATCATCCGAAAGACTAGCACCCGGACAATAATTCAAGGCCTAGATGATGGGGAAACAGTTCGGGCACAAGCGGGGATGGAACCGGCACTGTAGCTCTTTAAGCAGAACCACTAGACCAGCCATCTAGCAGTGACTGCAGGCGTGGCCATCATCTAGCAGTGGCCTGCAGGCATGGCCATCATCTAGCAGTGACTGCAGGCATGGCCATCATCTAGCAGTCAGGCATGGCCATCATCTAGCAGTGACCTGCATCATCTAGCAGTGACCTGCAGGCATGGCCATCATCTAGCAGTGACCTGCAGGCATGGCCATCATCTAGCAGTGACCTGCAGGCATGGCCATCATCTAGCAGTGACCTGCAGGCATGGCCATCATCTAGCAGTGACCTGCATCATCTAGCAGTCAGGCATGGCCATCATCTAGCAGTGACCTGCATCATCTAGCAGTGACCTGCAGGCATGGCCATCATCTAGCAGTGACCTGCAGGCATGGCCATCATCTAGCAGTGACCTGCATCATCTAGCAGTGACCTGCAGGCATGGCCATCATCTAGCAGTGACCTGCAGGCATGGCCATCATCTAGCAGTGACCTGCATCATCTAGCAGTCAGGCATGGCCATCATCTAGCAGTGACTGCAGGCATGGCCATCATCTAGCAGTGGCCTGCAGGCGTGGCCATCATCTAGCAGCGACTGCAGGCATGGCCATCATCTAGCAGTGACTGCAGGCATGGCCATCATCTAGCAGTGACTGCAGGCGTGGCCATCATCTAGCAGTGACTGCAGGCATGGCCATCATCTAGCAGTGACTGCAGGCGTGGCGATAATCTAGCAGTGGTCTGCATCATCTAGCAGTGGCCTGCAGGCGTGGCCATCATCTAGCAGTCAGGCATGGCCATCATCTAGCAGTGACTGCAGGCGTGGCCATCAGTGATGAAGTTGAGCAGTTAGGATGTCAAAACTCTTCCTCACAAATAGGCTGCATATACATTGTGTTTGTTCTGTGTGTAAACACTCTACTTTCTGTACAGCAGCGCCGTCAATAAACCGCAGCATACACTGTTTGTTCTGTGTGTAAAGACTGTACTTTCTGTACAGCAGGGCCGTCAATAAACCGCAGCATACACTGTTTGTTCTGTGTGTAAAGACTGTACTTTCTGTACAGCAGGGCCGTCAATAAACCGCAGCATACACTGTTTGTTCTGTGTGTAAAGACTGTACTTTCTGTACAGCAGGGCCGTCAATAAACTGCAGCATACACTGTGTTTATTCAAAGACTGTATTTTTTGTACAGGAATAAACTGCAGCATACACTGTGTTTATTCTGTGTAAATAGACTGTATTTTTGGTACGGTATGGTTAACGCATGCTTGTATCAGTTGTTGTATATCTGCTTCAATAAAAAGATATATCAATATACAAGTGTGTGTGTGTGTGTGTGTGTGTGTGTGTGTGTGTGTGTGTGTGTGTGTTGTGTGTGTGTGTGTGTGTGTGTGTTAGTTCTTCAGTTTAACGTCCTTCCACTTATTAGTAATATCAGACCGGAAAGGTGAGTGTGTGGTGGGTGGTGTGGGGGAGAGGTGGGGGGGGGGGGGGGTTGGGGTGTGCACATAGCTAACTATCGGCATTTAACAACTTTAAGAAGGTAAAAGGTAAAGTAAGAGTCCCATAACCTATAAGGTCGTAGGGGAGCGAGGCGTCAGAGACCTCACTTCTCTAGGGGCCAGCATATTGAGGGCGGCGCCCATCTCCTCTCCCTCGCTGCTTTACCTTCCCTGACCCTAAAGAGGGCAGGTACCCATTTACAGCTGGGTGAACTGGGGGAACTGTACTGAAGCCAAGGCGCGCAAACGGTCACCCATCCAACTGGTAACCACGCTCGACGCTGCTTTACTTGGCTGGGGGAAAGTGAGTGCTCCGACCACTGAGCTATCCCGTCCCCCTTCCACTTTAAGAAACACCAATTAAAACCATAACTAAGAAAGCTGAAGTGGGGAAATATTAACAGCTTCAAAACTAATTCATACAACTAGTAAACATTGTTAAACTATAAAAATATGATAATAGGACTATGCCTTAATACAGTTTCTTTCATGCACACACACACACACACACACACACACACACACACATGTGCAGGAATACCTTACTCTTCGTGTGTTTGCTTGGTTTATTGTCTAGTCCGAAGGTTTTTCGAAGAAAATAGAATCAGCACTGGTGTTGACTTTGGTGGGACCTCTGTGTGTGTATGTATGTGTGTGTGTGGTGTGTGTGTGTGTGTGTGTGTGTGTGTGTGTGATTCAGATTCAGATTCAGAATATTTTATTGCTATTTAAGTCAAGTAGACTTATTTGACACAACAACAAAACAAGCAAACATCAGTTATAATCATCTCTTTGGGTCAAAATGATGTACACTAAAGCATGTTGCATTTTATTTCTCATTTTCTCTTTTCTTAAATTATGTGTACACATATTTGATGATATCTGCTTGATAGATATTAACTGTGATTATATCACTTCATTTATCTATACAAATGTTACGTTTTTTGTCTTTGGTTGTAATTTTTAATAACAAATTCTTTCTGAGTTCATCATATGAGATACATTTATCAAGTAAATGAAAGTCATCTTCTATCTTGTTACAATATCTACATTTTCTGTCCTCTCTAGATATATTTTGGTGCCTCCCTTTCTCTATAATTAAATTGTGACAGCTTGTGCGAAATTTACAATACGTCTTCTTATGAGTTTTGTTTTCATAGTTTATTTACTATGGTTCCAGTCTGTATTCTTTAGTAGCAAAATCGTAAAATTTTTTGTTTTGCAAACTCTTTCTTCTGGTAGATCCAAATGTTTTATACATGTCCTCAAGTTTTCTTTGAACAGCATAACTCAACCGATGAACATCAAGAGTACTTTGGTTCGTCCAGACATGTTTGAATCCAATTGTGTACAGAATATTTTTACTGTGTTGATCCTTTTATCGGATGTATTCGTCTGATACAAATAATCGTATACTATTCTAATATAAGAGCTTAGTTTTGATTCTGTCAAATGAATCCAAAACGATATTATCTGGCATTTGATTTTAAAGGTCAGTGGAAATCTTCCTAATTCACCCAAAGTGGGTAGTATTAATGGGTTTTTTATGAACTCCTAGCATTTGTTTACAAAATTTTACATGAAAATTCTCATGTATAAATTGATTTGATAAGCATGCCTTGAACAGTTTATCAATATGAAATTCTGTCTCCCCATTAAAACAAAAAGGAAACCAAACTTCTGCTCCATAGGTTAAGATAGGAGTTATCAGTGAGTCGAATAGACGCATTATTATAGTAATTTTTAAATTTTGTCCATGATTTGCTCTTTTTGTGTGCGTGTGTGTTTTATGTGTGTTATTCTTTTATATCGAGGATAATGGAATAAGCACTTATGCGCTTTTTTACATTCAGTCCCCATGTGTGTATGCGGTTTTGTAAATTTTGTCATCTGTTCCCACCGGCACACAATGGCCTACTCTTACGAAAAGCTGAACAGGATTTAACGTGCGCCCAAGATGTTCTGCGTGCGTTCGCACACGGGGCCTCAGTTTATAGTCTCATCCGGAGGACTTTTGGGGAGAGTGGAGTCGGCACTGATGTTAACTCTAGGGGAAAAAATCCCCTAGAACGGGAATCGAACCCGGGTCATCAGATTGCGAGCGCAATGTTCTAACCACTAGGCTAACAGTCCCCGATGCGTGTAAGTGTGCGTGCGTGCATGTATGCATGCGTGCGTGCGTCCGTGCGTGTGTGGGTGGTGGTGGTTGTTGTGTGGGTGGAGTGAGGAGTTGAGATGTGGACGGAAATGAGAGGAATCAGGAAAAGGGAGCACAGCGAGAGGAGATAAACAGCGGGATGTGGGGGAAGGGGGGAGATCGGGGGGAGAGGTCCCGCACAAGCTAGTGGCAGTAAACCAACCAACTAACTCACCACTCACCAACCAACTCACCAACTAACCACCAACCAATCACCAACTAACAACTCCAATCACCAACCAAATAACCATCCAACTACCAACCACATAATCACCAACTAACAACCAACTAAATCACCAATACCAACCAACTAATCACACTAACCACAACTAACTCACCAACTAACCAACAACTAATCACAACTAACCAAACCAACTAAAACCAACTAACCCGAAACCAATCCACGAACAGGCACCCAACACAACAGCACCCAACAGCCACCACCAGCCTAAGTAGCTGGTTCAAGTGTCAAATGGAAGCCTGCTAAGGCCAGCCATGGACTGTGGTGTGGGGTACATAGTGCTGGTTGGTCTTTGGGTATAGTAGATAACAACGAATAGAAAGCAATGATGATGATGATGATGATGATGATGATGATGTGATGATGTTGATGATGATGATGATAATCTAATAATATATAATGTATGGAATTTATATAGCGATCTGAATTTGTAAAGTAAACAAAAATCAAGCGTTGCCTTCAAAATATTCACACAATGCAACCATCATAAATATCAAGATAAACAATATCAAATTTATATACACACATAATTAGGTGTTGGAGGAGGGGGGGTTGGATGGTGAACGGCAGCTATTGCGGAAGTAGGAACGATAAACAGGGGAAGATTCAAGTTGAGTATAAGTGTTTTGAGGGTAGTTTTGAAAGAATCATATAAGTTTTATGCGAAGTGGAAGAGGGAGGTCGTTCCATGGGAGGGCCGGAAACAGGATAGAGCGACGGGGGCCAACAGTGGTTTTGTTTATATCGGGTGTTCGAAGCACAAGTATCTACAGCTGAACGAAGGGAAGGGAACGGAGTGTCATTTGAAGACAGTTTCACGAGATCGAGGGTGCAGATTTGTGGAGGACTTTGAACATAAGGGTATTAATTTTATACTTTATTCTTTGTGAGACAGGCAGCCAGTGAGAGATCGCAAAAGGAGGACTGTTATGTGTTCGTTTTTTCTTTCTAGGACGAGTCGAGGGGCTGCAGTAGAGTTTTGTATGCGTTGAAGGGGTGGATGGATGATGCGGAAAAAGCCAAAGAGAGAATTACAGTCGTCCGGTCGAGAAAGAATGAGAAGAAGTGAAAGGTTTGGATGTTGCTTCCGTAGACAGATTCTTCGAAATTGCACTTATGTGGCGTAATACATTTGCACGGACTGGAGGTCTGGGTGATGAATGTTTCATAGAGAGTGTGTTGTCAAGAACCACACTAAGTATTTCAACGAGATGACTAGCGGAACCGACGTATTTGCTGAATTACATGAAGTGTTGTGATGGAGGAAGTTAGTTGGGTACCATGAGCATGCTTCCGCTTTATCGGCATTAAGCAGTAATTATTTGAGTATCCAGTTTTGATTGTCTCGAAGGCAGTGGGCCAAATTTGTGGGAGGGACGGAGATTTTCTAAGGGTATTGCTAACATTGAAGCTGAGTGTCATCGGATAGAATGATGATCAAATGGATAGTTTATTTGGTGTGGCAGTGAAGCAGTGTAGAGAGTGCATGAGACAGGATCCAAAACTGATCCTGTGGGACTCCACATTTCCAGTGTGAAGGTTTTGATGAATTTTGCTGAAATAATTCTGGTATCGGTTTGTGAGTATGATAAACCAGGAGAGAGCTATGTGCCATTAATTCCAACATATTTGGAGGCGAGAAAGAAGAATTGAGTGATTTAGTGTCAAAGGCAGCAGATAGGTCGAGAGAGTGAGGAAGAAGGAGATTTCCCTGCATCAGCGCGGTAGAAGTGTATTAAAGTGATGGACTAGGTAGGTTCGGTTGCTTTGGTTGGGCGCTAGGCCGATTGAACAAGGGGGAGGAGCTACTGGATATGAATGTGGATGTTGAGTAGTTTTAGCCAACTTTTTTCAGTCCTTGGAGATGAAAAGGTAGTTGTTCAGGTCTGTAATTCTTTCAATGTTGTGATCAAGGTCATGCTTTTTTTAGTAGCGGTGTGCATTACGGGTATGAGAGTGCTGGAACTTTCTGCAGCCGAGATGAGTTTAAATATCGTGCCGAGGGTACAAGTAGTGGAAGCTAGCTTGCTCAGAGGCGCCCGTATGGACGACCCCCATCCCCTTGTGATCCAGATGGCATGAATTTCTCGTATTTTTAGAATTGTTGTGATTTCGTTTCGTTGTGGATGAAAGAAAAAGAGAGGGTTGCATCGATTGGGATCAGGAAATGCAGCTGGAAATGAGTCTGATCCAGTTGGAGCGAATGTCTGCGGACTTATATCTGAAAAGTAGGAATAAAATTGGATGGGAAGTTCAGACAGGTGTGGGTTGGTAGGAAGAGGCTTGTTTTGCAGATCCAGAAGATTTTGAGGTTGAGGGTGAACAGAATTTTTGGATTAAGCGAGAGAAACTTGGGAAGAGTAATAATTTGTTTTGTGATGGATAAAATTTGACTTTGTTGATTGTTTTCGGAAAAGCTGTTTATTGATTTCAGTTTTTTATTGCCGCATGCGTTCTAGACGCCGAGTGTGCGTTTCGCCATCAAAATATGTTTAGTGTACATGGCGCACAGGAGCTGTCAGGCAGGAGATGGTCAGTTGGAGGGTGATGACGTCAAAGCAATTGGCGGAGGACAGTGTTATAGTGGTTCTGAGGTAGAGGTCAGTGTGGTCAGAAGTTTGCGAAAGCGTTCCATAGCTGTGAAGAGAGGTTTGAATGTTCATGGCTTTACGATTACGGCGGGTAACATATTTTTTTTTCTTACACGGTTTTGTGATGTTAAGAGAAAGAATGGCGGAATGATCAGAATGCAGTCATCATTGCGGAGACAGATGTAACAAGGTTAAACGAAGCATTGGTGAATAAGCCGGATCTAAAAATGACCGTTTGTGTGTTGGTTTCCATTACCAGTTGAGGAAGAGATGATCTGAAGAGAAAGAGAAAGACGTTTGCTAGGAGAGATGATTGTCAAAATGGAAGTTGAAGTCCGAGAAATTATGAGCTTAGTGGGAGAGAGAGGCAGTTGTGGTCAAGGTGACTGAAATTCTTGATGATAAAAGGGAAAGCTGTTCAGATTGTTTCTTAGGGTTAGTAGGAGGAAGGTAGAGGCACAGAAAGTATTAGATTGGCAGGTTAGGTTGAGGTTGAGTTGGCAAAACTTCAAAGGATTCATTGTGAAAAAGGCAGGTTTTGAGATTGAAAAGAAGAGCTGTTTGAACAGTCTTGATAAATGATGGCAATGCCACCTCCACGGGAGAGTCGGGGAAAAGAAACGGTTTTGTAGCCAGGTGGTGTTAGCTGTTTTAGTTTTGGTTCGTGTCCATGTGGTTTAAGCCAGGTTTCATTAAGAAAGGTTAAATCAATGTCTTTTTCGGAGATGAAATCAGAAATATAATCAGCTTTACCATCAGGACATACAGACTGCACATTGAACAAAGAAATGTGAAGGAGATCTGAAGGCGGCGGAGGGGTTGAAGAAGAAAATGGTGAGTTGGGGAAGCAATCAGAGGAAGAGGATGAAGGCGATGGTAGCGATGTGGATACCGGAAGAGCAGACAAGAGTTTGGATGGTGAGACAGAAGTAGATGTAGAAAGAACTGTGTTAATTTCACACACATCATGATACACATTAGAACCAGAAAAAAGATTGTCCGAATTGAGCACAACAGAAG